>PNEQ01031303.1:29750-94911 GCA_003012365.1 Medauroidea extradentata
ATCTTTCAAACGTTCTTGGATCTTCCTGTAGCTTCCCCATACAAGACACATTCATCCACAAACATCCTAAAGCCTCACACTACTTCTGTGCCTATATCATTCACCATTATAATGATTAATAGCAGGCCCACAATGCTTCCCTGCAGCATCCCAGAGGCACTTTCCCTTCCTCTGAGAGTGCTTCACCCACCTTTACCCTTTGCCGTCTATCTGCGAGGAAGTCTCACCACTTCCCTAGCAATCTTTCCACCGTACCCATTAAGATGTTGTGCTGCATCTTGTCAGATTCTTTCTATAAGTCAATGAAACCAGCATCTATCGGACTTCCTCCATCTGCCTTTCCAACCAACTCTTCCAACACATGCCAGCTGTCTCTCGCAAGAGTACCCCCTACTAAACCTGTGCTGCCTCTCAGCTAGCCATTTTATCTGCTCCATTTCCTTCCTGAGAAACCAACATAACTCTTTCCATCACCTTCCCCACACAAGAAGTGAGGTTCACCAGTCTGTAGCTGGCTGGGCTGCTCTTATCCCTCTTCCCCTTCTTATAAATACAACCACTGCCTCCTTCCACTCTGCTGGTAGTTTCCCTTCCTCCAGGGACTTGTCAAACAGTACCTTCATGTATCTCTCGAGCACCTCTCCACCTAGTTGTAACATTACTATTCCCTATGCATCAAGACCTGAGGCTTCCTTGCCATCCAGCTTATTTACTATTCTCCTGATTTTTCTCACCTAAATTAACTGTTCATCTCCCTGTGAATTGCTCCTTGTTCCTTCCCACTCCTGTCCTTACCAAAAACTCTTAGTTAGTGTCTTGACAGCACACTTCCCCCCCTTTTTTTAAGTCTGCTGTGGCCACAGTTCTATCATGCTCTCTCAGTAATGGTATCTTTTCCCCTACCCCCCTTGAGTATTTAATGTGTTTGACTTCCTTCAACCATAATCACACTTGAGTAACCCTCCCTTGCACCTTTACTTTTCTCTACAACTGCCCACTCAGATCTCTTAGTTGTTCTCTTGCTTCCACCCCTAGGCACTTAATTTTCACCTCTTCCTCACAGTCTCGTAACCATCCTGTTGTAATATGCTAGCTCCCCACACTAACTAACGTTTCTTTTTTTGTCACATATAAATTTTTTGTCTCACTAATTATTTATTTCAGTCCTATCCACAACTAATTAACACTCCCCAACCCTTCCCAACTGCTATACTTTTCTACCAATACTCCTGCTCGGTCAGATCTGCCATATTGCCACGACACTTTGCCCTCAGACACTGTGCCCTTCTGTCCCATACACAGTTTGACTACAGGAGTGTCGTGGTCACTTACTGCCTTCACCACCACAGAGGACCCATACACATCCTCTGGTCTTACCAGCACAACGTCTAGCAGCTCCCCTTCTTCTACTGCATGTGTCCGTGTTGCCTCTATCACCACCTGACTTAGCCCTAAGTTAACTAGCCAGGCAGCTCTCCTCTGACCCAGTGAACCTACTTCCTCCGTTCCATATTCCCATTTTACTCCAGGCAGACATAGGTCCCCTGCCACTACCACCCAGCAGTCGTCTCTTAGCAAGTCTAGTATTTCCACCACTTTCTGCAGCTTTGACCCGCTGACCTCCAATATCTATGTTAAGATTTGGTGGCAGTTCAGCCCAATTATAGGATGACAAACCTTACCTCCAACCAAAAGTTTAGATCAGCACTTGGAAATCTATGTACTATAATACTGACCATAGTTTAGACTTAACTCCAAATATAAGTAAAATAAAATAATTACTTAGTTGAAATCCAAACCAAAATGTTATTTCTGTTTAAAATAAATATGTTTGCCATAAAAAAATCCTTTCGCACTATATTTCTTTAAAATTCATGTGACTAGTTAAAACCAATAAAAACTGTTTGTCAGTGCAGGACCACAAGATTTTATGTCAGAGTACTTAACAGTCACAAGAAAGAAAATATCATAAAAGTAATAAACAGTAATTGCTAATTAACAAAATTGAAACTGTAGAAAACAAAATTACATGAAAACATATTAAAGTTTCACTTTTGTGCCTTAACAGGGAAATGCTGAATGTGAAAATTATGATAGCATCTCTCTGTTAAAAACCTTGCACTATTGTCCCCTGTACATGATGCCTGAAAGCATTAAATGCTGTATTGCCCACTAAAATAATATACAAATTCAAGTATGTCTGACCTCTTCCGAAAATATTACTGCACCTTCTCCTGTTTATACCTTGCCCGGGCACCAAAAAAAGTAACTAAAATAATAACGATGCCCGACTTCAACAAAGACACTGGCGAGCAAATTACCTCCATGCATCTTGGTTCGAGCTCAGACAATACTTGGGCTCCACCTAAGACTCCCAATATTAACAGCATCCAAGGTTCTACGTCCTTGGTCACAAGGCTGTTAGGGTTATACATATTGGCTCATGATACAAAAAAAAAGTAATACCTCATGAACTACAAAATATGTACTAAATAATAAAATCAAACAAAATATCTTACAAAGTTAAACTACATAATTATAGTAACAACGCTACCAAATCCTGCTATGGACATTTCAAAAGTAATCCTACTGAACTGAAGGTAACACCTTACTAGAAATCTACACTTTTTTACACACAGAGAATTTTACACAAATAAGTATGATACAAATATAATATTGACTTCAGAAATACAAAAAATGTTCATATACTTCAAATAAACCCTACTAGAAGTTGGTAACAATTTAATACTGCTTCATAGGCAGACAATTACTGCACCAAAATGTAACATACAAATAGAACACTGACATAAAAAATACAAAAAATATTTTCGGTGCGCATGTGTCTGCCTTTCATTTCCAACAACTTCAGAAACATTTTCTGCAAACCCAGGGTAAACAGCTACACCTCCTAACCATCGGCGTAATGAACGAACAGTAGGCAGGCATATAGTTTTTCTCAGAAACCTGTATGCAATAGGTGAACAATAATGAAGAGCTAGAGTAAAACTGTTGTCAGATTCTGTGTACTTTCGACCCTTCAATTTTCTACATTTCAGTTTAAGCTGATGAAAAATAAAACCCTCTTTATCTTTGAAAACACTAGCCCAACCATTTATGTCTTCAATACCTGCTTGAGTACTAGGAATTTCAGTTGTTTCTTTCAGTTTTTGGATTGTTTTCTTCAATTTTGAAATTCTGCTACGTGCCAACTTCAACTTCCTTACCTCAGCTTGCATTTGTATATAAATGGCTGTACTACTTCAACTCGGAAGTCTCGTGCCTGGAAGTGGTCCTGAAATCAGAAGTGCGGTAGAATTACAATACTATACAGTACTTATACTACTGTTTGTACAGCATCCAACTCCAAACGAGGCAACAAGACACACTGATAAATTATAAGTCACTGACTACTTATTTTATACAGGATGTTGCAAAATTCTGTGTCAATATTCTGGGTAAACAATCCTCACATATAGAGGAACAAAAAGTGTTATGTGAACATAGGTCCTAAAACGCACCGTTTCTGCGCTACAGTTGGCAATACATGACGTATGGTTGATAGCGCTGTGTCACAGTTGTCCCTACTGTCTGTGTGTTAGTGGCGTAGTATGTGGCATAGTAACATGTTATGTACTGCTGTAATGATTCCCCACAGCAACATGATCCATCCCACGCGCTATCAACCATATGCCATGTACTTGCCAACTGTAGTGCAGAAACTGTGCGTTTTTGGACCTACGTTCACATGACACTTTTTGTTCCTCTACACATGAGGATTGTTTCCCTAGAATATTGACACGGAATTTTGCAACATCCTGTTTAGTAACGCAAAGCCACAACTTGCCAATTCTCTATGAAGTAATAATAATCCCTTCCTAGAATAGCAGAAACAAAATTTTATAAATAACGAGAAAATTAAGACAAGAAAATAAAACATTTAGAAAGAAATGCACAAGCACTTACAGAGTTGTACTTGTGCATTTCAATCTGAATGATGTAGTCTCAATGCTTGTAAACAACTATCACGGAGGTTGGAAATTATTTTGATATTGGGCAAACATGCACCACAAAGTGGATGTTCTGCTTTATTTGCCTATTATCTCAAGGCAAAACAGAAAAGTATTTCAGAGCAAAAATATTTTCAACACAAAACTCAATTTTTGCCCTTTTTCTACATCCAACCACATCCTTTTATTAATAAGTTTAAAATTGAAAGACAAATGTTAATTTGTAAACTACATTACTATCACAGCACATAAAACAAACAAAAAAAATAAAGAATTACAGTTCATACTCATTATAATGAGACGTAAATAAACCTACTAGCCTAGCTGCATTTTGTCACACTGTAAAATAATTTACATACTAGCTTCCTTTATACCTGCAGCAATGAACTAACTTAGTTGTAACCTTGAGCACACTTGCTGTACCAGCAGGATGTTAAAAATTTCTTTAACGCTGTGCACAATCAAAATTGAATGATAAAATTACAAAACTATAATTTTAAATTAATTATACTGACAAGTTAATATTCTTTTAACAGTTCATTAAGTATCAAACTTTTAATAGGCCTACAGCATTTCTCCACAGCATGCAGGATAAAAATATGATGATCACAGCTAGTTTTGTGCAGCAATGAGTATACTTAAATTGTTTACAATATGGTAGTGCACAACTTGTACTGATGTCTGCTATTTCATTACACACTTTTCTGGAAATGTTTAGTTCCAGGACTATGCAATAAATATTACCTAATACTATGACCCAATTAACACTATTTATTAAATTTCAATTCATAACATCTTAAAATTAGTTCAATAATAAGTTACCTTTAGGTATGCCCAATTTAGGCTCATTATTAGTTGCTCTTGCATGATGGTTGTATTATAAATGATATATTTTTATTATTTTAACAGTGACTTACTCTCTGAAAATACAAAGTTATTCACAAAAATTAGAAACTGTGCTACTCCGGCTGGAATAGGAACAAACCTGCCATAAGTTAGTAACTGAACGTATCATTGTCTGTGTTGCTAAAAAGTTATGTCTATAACCTAACTTATAAATCTAATCGCACCAAAAAATAATATAATGGACGACTTGAAGTACACACCCCCTGACGTCACCGCAGGGGAAAAGTACTGTGGGAACAAAGCTTGTTTACAAACATGCTGATTTATTAGTTGGTAATTGCAGAAAGCAAAAATGTTGCGCATTCATAGATTTGCACGCAAGGGTAAAAAATATTACTTGCAATTTCATGGTTAAGATACGCAAATACATAAGATTAATGTTTACCTGGAAAAACAGCAAATTCCAAACAAATAATCAATTTTCTTGACGTACATCTCATCCGGGAAATTTGACGCCAAACAGCTAAATTAAGGTTATGTTCGGCTGCGGTATATGGAGATAGGAATTGTATCCCACACCTGACTGAAGCTCCGCCTCTTTTCAAGTCGTCCATTGTAAATTTATATTGATATGCACTACAAAAGTGGAATAACTTCTTAGTCACATATTTTTTACACCCTAGAAAAAAATAAATTTAGGCTTTTAAATGCATATTATTAAACTATTTAACTGTTTAAAACCCTAAATGAGGTTATTTCAAGAAAATTAATATAAGGAAGATTTTTTTTAAAACAATTTTTATGTTAAACAACAAAACTACAACGCAAGATAACTTGGGTGAGGCAATTAATATATTCAATATTAACCCTTAATGACATACAACAGGTGACTTTATATTTTTGGAATAGTTACCCGTATATTACCTATTCTCCGTTCACTCTAAGTTGAGTTTTAGGATAAACAAAGCAAATTATAAACAAACATGTTCATTGGCTGCCGACCGCCGTGCACTGTGTTCTAGCATAAGAAATAGATCTTTGTTATCTGTCGTGTACATATACATTTACTACTCCATCACTTAATAAGAGAGTTTTATTAACAAATATCTAAAATATACAGACGTTGCAAACACAATCTACGACGATATATGTTTATTACTGTAATTATGGTTAGCGGACGACACGAGTTGTTAAACGACTGACGTACTGTTAAACGTACGAGTTTCTTGGTACACTTGCCAGTATTTAAGATTGTACAATACTCTGAAAATACCAAAAGTTTAGTTCAGTAATAATACCATGGTAAAAATAAGTCAGAAATATCACAATCAGATACGTTTTATTTTTTAAAAGTATTTTTGGACATTAACGCGTCAATGTTGTGGCTACTGCGAATGGTTTTTCCGTGTATCCATTTTCCGTTCCAGTTCGTCCGAACCAAAATTCCTTGATCAATTTCATTCCGTCCTCGCGTCGGTTTATGTTTACGTCGCTTGCGGATTAGGTTATGTGATGCTAGACGTGAACAGTGAAAGTGTCTTGCATGGTTTTCGAAACCTGGATATATGTCTTCATTACTAAACAAACTGCGGTGATGATTATAAGGCAAGAATAAAAATCTCGCATAACATTCTTTACAATAAAAAAATAATGAATATGTGTCGTGAATTATCGACAGATTGTTTGGTGATTTATAAGATGTAATTTTTCCAAAACGAAGTACAAAATTATCCAGGAGGACTTTAAAGTAAGTTTAATAACATTTTGTTGACAACTTTTTTTCTGCATGTAGTACCAAATTTTCGTTATGTGAGTACCAGAATATATTAATACGATCGTTAGTCATGACTTGATAATTACAATTATATTTTGAAATATAACTGTAATTGCACATGATGTCAATATTTTTATCAAGTTTTCATGTAATTTTTGTTTCCGTATGTCGATAACACGTACGAAATTTTCACGAAATATTGTTTTTATATATAGGGCGTTGTTGTTTCCTATGATACCAACTGTACAGTTTTGTCAGTTGGAAATAGTACGTCGGCGCGCTGCACAAATTGAGCCAATTAGAATCTAGCAAAGTGCAATGATATTACGTAATTTGTTTACTTCAGAACTCAACTTAGAGTGAACGGAGAATAGATAGTAGCTACTCCTGTGCGGTAAGAAAGTTATTGTATGTAGGAAAGGGGGGCTGGGAGCAAGAGAGAAAGGGGAGAGGGAATTGTAATATCACAGAAAATTTACCTGAATTGTTACAACTTTGTGGTGGTAAATTTGCTCTGTTTTGTCATCTCAAGGGGCTTGGACTTTCCAACCAAGGTCAATTTTTTGGACTCCTCTTGCTTGCATTATAAATACACAGACTTGGAACAACTGCTTTCTTGAACATGCACAGGATTAACATAAAAATATTAACATACTAATGTTTTAACAAACATTACAAGTTACAGCAGAGGAATACAGTACAGAACCTGATAGGCTGTATATAACAGGAAATCAATGTTACAAAGCCATATAGGTTAAGTGGTTAATCATGGAAAACAAATAGCTTTAGGGTGATATAATTTTAAAAGTATGTACATTTATACCCTTCATAGGAGAACTATTGTACATTGCCATTGGCCAGCTGTTTTTCTCAGGGTACTCAAGTTTCCCCACCCTTCACATTCCGTCGCTTCTTACATTTCATTTTTCATTGCATGGCAGATGTCTACGGGCAGTGGGCACCCAGTTCAGCAGTCTGCAACCACTGGTGTGTTGTCCTGCCCTCGAGTGTCCTTCACAAATTATATGTATTTATTTAACACTATTTTACATAATGCACAATGTACAATATACATTACAAATACATTCTGAATGAACTTCGCTCACTGTAATAAATAAGGCATATACAATCACACTTTCAAAACCTTGCTAGCAACATTTACTACTTTGCCCAAGAAAAAGAGTAACTGGCTTTCATAAACTACTATGTACACAGCCAAAAATTGTTTGTACTTAATTTATATTTATACTTGCTTTAGGCTCACTGTGTTATGTGGTATTAATATTCATAATTAATTAGTTTTTCACAAATTTTAATTCGTTATTTTCATTTCATGATACCTTTTTCAACTATGACAACAGTTTACATAAGTACAGCAGGTGGGGAAATGGAATGTATTGACAGAGGAGTTGGAAACTGTTATGACGATTGAAAAATATGTGAAGGGTTTGATATAAGTGATGAGGTAGGATGAATCTGACACTAGATGGTTGCACAATAGTATCTGATATTATTTATCTATTTCATAAATTAGATTTATATAGGCCTACTGTATAGACTTATCTTACACCATTGTGTACGTCATACTGTGTACTGTATGATAGGATGAAAATAAACACATAGACAAACATGGAAAGTATGTTTTGTAGCATGTTCAACTCCAGCCATAGGCCCCAATACCTAAACTTGAATTTTAACCATAGTGATCAGATGGGATACACAAGGCAGGAATGTATTTGAGTTAAAAAAATATCACACAGTTTAAAGCCTAGACTACATCCATGATAACGTACCAATAGCGCAAAAGTTTCGAAATTGAATGGGCATTAATCTGCATAGGGAAGAACAGGACATGCACAAAAAAAATGTCGTGTGCCGTGTTTTGTGCACTGCCAATTAACGTGCAAAACCATACTAAACTAAACTTTTGGTTTAAATATTATTATAGTTAGGCAGTGCAGGAAACAGGTGAGACATCGGAGTATCAGTACCTAGGAATAGTTCTGCATGAAAATATTGGGTGGAAAAGCCAAGTTCAGAGAGTGGTCACAAAGGGTAGGAAAGCGCTAGGAATGATGGGTAGGATATTAAGGGGAATCAGCTCGGAGGTAAAGTAGAAGGCCTACATCATTATGGTCCGGCCTGTTCTTGAATACGCTACAGCTGAGTGGGACCCCCATGTTGAGGTAGAGGTGAAGGAATTGGTGAAGGAGCAAAGAAAGGGCAGCCAGATGGGCGAAGGATAAGTGGAGAAGGCAAGAACAGAACGGAGAGGATGAAAGTAATTTTAGGCCATCAGTGATGATGAGGGACATGGGAAGGAACACACAGAAGGGTAGGAAAAGGTTGGAAAGACTGGTTAGTATGTATAAGATAGTGGGATGGTGAAAGATGGAGTTCACTAGCTGAACATATAGAAAAGGGTGGATATAAGAGTAGAGGCAACAACAGTAAAAATATACTGCTGGTATTGTGGAAAACGGGGCGGGGACTACAGTCGATGCCGGTTAGAATGGTCAGCGAGTGGAATTTGTTGCAGGAGGAGGGGTGTCGCCGGGAGTGTGGGACAGTTTAGGAAGGTTTTGGAGAGGATGTCGTAGGGGCGTTTGGATGCTTACCCAATAGGAAGACAAATTATTAGTATTATTATTATTAAGTAGTAACCCATTACAGACATACATGTAGAACTAACTGTAAACAAAACACTTACCCTTGGGATTTATTTCTTGGATTTCTGAAGTCATCATCCTTGAAACGGATTTCACACACTTTCAAATGTTTGAGACAAGCTGGACCTCTAGGTTTGACACTTTCATCTAGGTCAGCTCTTTTTGTTTTGTGCACCCACTCTTTATAGCTAAAACAAATACAGATTATTTTTTATAACTTAATGAAAATATCAGCACTTAGCAAAACAAATTAAGTTTACCACACATAGATAACCCAGGAACGAGTGTAGATATTTGACAGTTCAGCTTGCGAGATACTTTTTGGTGTACTGTTGGTCTCCAAGGATTTCTACTATTGTCAGAATTCTTTAAACTTACTAGCCCTTGTAGCAAGTCAGCGCATAGTTTAAAAGAAATAATATTGGATATCATTTCTGAAATTACATTTGCAAGCTGTCAAAGTGCATTCGATCGTAGGTTACAATGCCCAGAAAGCTAGTGACAGGACTTGTTATAATTACACCCCAAAATGTACAGTTAGTACTGATTTACACCTCAAAATTTAAGAAAAGGGCTACTGCATATAGTTGGCGTTAATTTCATCCTGATAATCTACTTTCAACATAAAAATGTATAGGAGAAACCACAACAAACTCAATGTACTTACATGTCAGAATTCGGAAAAGAAAAAAATGACTTGGCATCCTTCTGAACTCTTTAACTACTGCATCCATACAAAGCGTAAAACCTTCCATGTGTGCAGTATGCCGGATAATGTTGCGGATCCATTTCAATCAGAGTAATTAATATTTTTCCACAAAATTATTGCCGTCTTGCCATGTAAACAAATCGGCCAAAGGCGAAGTTTTACACCACTGTCCGACAGGAGCGCTGAACGCAGTTGTTTCCATTATGGCTACCGAGTGTCCAGTATTCCTATTTACAGTATTTGGTCACACCTCAGGCAACTAGCATCCAGAAGTGTTCTTTAGCTAGGACATATGAGGTCTGATTTAAGAAACAATGTTGAGACACAAACATGGAACTATTGGGGAAGGAATTAAAACCTACACACAGTATATCATTAGGACCATAAGAATATTTGAAGGATAACAAACAATTTAAACCTTCTATACCAACAAAAGTGATTTATATATAAATATCTTTATATTATTCCTATATGTAGATAAGCATAACTAGTTTTTTAGGTCACAAGAAATTTTTTTCAGTTATTCCACACATATTACAGTAGAAAATATTGAACAGTTCTTTGTTTACTGTTCTTTTCAATAATACATAGACCTACTTAAATATAATTGCGTTTTATATTTTGTCCATACATTAATATATATTCATTTATCTTGCGTGTGTTAAATAAACACGCGTTGTAGACACAATATTAATGGGGAAAAAGCAATTTTGGTCGTAAACGGAAAATTTTACCTTAAACTTTAAAAGTTGTTTTTCATTTTGTACCTACTAAATAAAACACTAGTCGCTACATTGTTGCACTCCGTGAACAGCATGGGACTCAAAACAAAAACGGTTACACAGGATTGAATGTAAATCGCGGAAATGGTCGTGGGTACAGGTAGCCAAAGCTAAATAAAGAATAATGAGTATAGGAACCATGACTCTATTGTCAATAGTACGGGCGTAATACCACCCTAAAGTTGCGTTAATGAACATGTAAAGTGGCAAAAATTCTAAAACCACCACAAATGGTACGCTAACCTTCCGGATTCAATTCAGATACGTGACGACACGTAAGCAAGAAATAAAGCGCGAACACTATCCTATCCGATACGTTGGAAACATTATTATATTATCATGCACGTATTTCTGTACACATAGGTAGCAGCCCATTCTAGTGAATAAAGAACCGGAATGACGTAAGGAACAAAAACAGATATAGGCCTACTTGCCTGAACACGCTCATAGACAAACCGTTACTGAGATATAGGCACTCAAAAGTAGGAGCATCGTGGCAATGCCGACATATCAATTGACTTACGTATTATCATTGAGAGTTTTACACATACGTGTTATGGTCTACAATTACAACAATTCTCAAACTTTATGAATTGTTACTGCAATATACAGTTATTTTGTGTTCGTTCCTTCTGTAGTTAATTTTACAGAAACACGCGCTATTAAATCAATATACAGAAATTCGCTGTCATTTATTACAGTAACTTTGAGTGTAAAAGTTTATATTTTTAAGCGGCCATTTGAATCCATACCATTTCAGCTACTGTTGCTTTCTTTATTTGGTTGACTGTCAAATTCTACATAGTGTTGAAAGCACAAGGCATGTGTATAAAAAATTCTTTTTCCGCATAAACTACTTAATGTACTGGTAAGAAATTTTCTTAATGTGTTTGTAGTTTCAAGAGCGTTCCAATTTTATGGTACAAATTTTCCACGAAATTTTTTTATACATCCTTTAACACAGGGAAAAAATCCTTAGTTAATTCGAAAAAAAAGCTCGTTAGCATAGCGAAGAAAAGAAGAGGAACTAAAATCGCTTTGAATTAACGCATTTAAAATAAATAACAACTCCTTGTCTCGTGATTTCTACATAAACAGTAACGCGTCTGCAAACTAATTCAACTGCAAATATTTTCCTTAACTTAAACTATTTCATTTAAAAATATTACTTGCGTATAAATATTAAAGAAATTTACCAGTTTTTAATAAAATAGAAATAAACTTATGTTATTTAGTGTTGTGTTTAAATAATTCATAAATTTTAATATAAAGATCTGTGGTGTTTATTAATAATTTTCTAATAACAATGAAATAAAATCCAAATTCTAAAACCAAAGAGACAAATAAATAATACAAAACCAAAATAAGTCGGAAGACTGACAAATGGTAGAAAAGCTTGGTCAAAAATACCGAAATAAAAAAACTGCTAAAAAATTTAATATATATATTTTTTAACAAATTGAGAGACTGCGTCAACGAAAAAAAATGTGAACATACTGCAAACAAAGAGTGCGAACGAAAACCCAAGAGCAAACAGAGAGAAACATCTATTCGCTGTATGAGAGTAATCCACGATGCCAAAGTAATAAAATAAAATATATAGATACATATCTACAGCAATGAAGTGGGAACGAATAAAAACGTAAAATAAAGTTTTTCCTAAAGGCTGATGCTTATGTCATCCTCCGCAGCGTGCTGTTACGTTTCTGTTCTTGTTTCTTTATGTTGTTTCGTGCTCTAATATATTTACATGTGCAATTTTGTAGACTGCTTATTGCCGAGTGAGTAGATTTTTTGTTGTTTTTATTTAAATAAAATTTGCGTATTCATTCCCAGCCACTTCCAATCAACATTTGCTCGTTAACAAAGGGAAGGGCTTGAGTTGGGACTTTATATTTACACTTAAGGACGTACCGAAACTGTGCGATATGTACGAACAACTTTCAAAATAAATGTAGGTGCAACCTTTAAATTGCTAACAAAACCATGCACCCTGTCATAAATACTTTCGACGTTGAAACTACATCCTTAAATATGCGTCAACACTCTGCGAAATAATTTATTTATTATTCCTGCGGAAAACGATCACATGCGATAAGTATAAATCAAATATGTGTGCCCTATCATTACTGGGTCAAGCCACATGGGAATAATTAATTACAGAATAAATTCATTTCTCGGTTACGTTTCATCAGAAGATAAATAGTAGACCTACATTTTTATTTTACTTTTTATACAGACAATACTTTCATCATACAGACACTTTACCGAGCGTGGTGAAGCAGTGGTAAAACACTCGTCTCGCATTCGGGAGGACTCGGGTTTGATCCCCAGCTATGGCATTCTGATTTCGGCTTGTGGTTATCGAAATTACTCGAGGCGAGTGCTGAGATGGTTCCATAATTCCGACCCTGGTCGACTTCTACCGCAATTTCTCCAGTGTACCACCACCAGGGCACTGTGCTGTTCTAGGGAATGTAAAAAAAGTGATAAGTTAACTAATATCTTGTTTCAAACACCTATTTGCGTTCATAGTCTGCAATAATTTTTTAGACTTTCAAATGAAATTCTTAACATTTGTCGAAGTTGGTAGTACAAACATAAGCCGTTTGACCCAAGTACATATAGTAGAAGCAAACTATTAATTATAAGAATTATATTCACATATTTCTACGAGTTGTTGATACATATATAATTTTAAAATCGCACTTCTAAGTTACGATAAAAATCTGAAGGTAACCTACACTTATTCCCAGTCGAAGCATATGTGATACATTAAAGATACACACTGCTGCCAGGCCAATATCTTCCACACTCGTGCAAAGCTGGAGAATGGCATAGGCTTGGATTCATCAACGCTACTTTCAAAGGTACTTTGAAAAGTCTAACTTTCCACCTAAAGCTGAACTTTTCCGAAAGTCCGTCTCACTGTCGTTGCTGTGACAAAGTTAGGCTTTGAGCAAAGTAATATTTGAAAGTTATGATTTTACTTAAACGCTAAGTGGACTGCGCACGAAATCCCCAAATGAAACAAACCAACTTATTATCGTGAGTACTAGATCCAGCTGTTTATTTACTTGCGTGTGTTAGGAGATTGTGCATATTATTTTATACACAGCCTAGTTAAAGTTTATAGAATCCGCTACAAATATACTGCCGTCGATGACTGTTCTTGAGAGAGAAGTCCTCTAAATTCTTTAAAATAAGAAATGTAAATTAAAATAAAATAACATGGAATGTAAGGACAAGTCAGTTAAATTAAGTTTGGGATTTCATTAAACTAACTTTTAACAGTCATGGACACACGTTTGCAATAAGTGTGCCACATCTAATAATGCTGGGACAATACCAACTATTATGACCTTGTTTTACTTACTTGTTGATAAAGTGAACATATTTGAAGTTCTTGTGTTTTAACATGGACAACTCGATATTTAGGCTGTTGGAGCATCACGGTAGTAAAGCGCTCAGTTTATATACATATCCCTCAATCTTCCTAAATCATTTCGAAAGTTCCTGAACAAATCAATTTGAACTAAAAAATTGAAATTGTATTAAACAGAATTCATAATAATGTTGCAGCTTAACATAAACTATGCATAGATGAAATTACTGTATACCTTTAGTATTATAATATAATGATATTCGTAGCTATATGTGTGGAGAGGTTGGCTGCTATCTCTCACTTTTGCGACTTTAATCATTATGGACCAAAGTCATTATTGCTATGACAGCTTTTTTATTGAAGACGTACCTCATTACAAATTGGCTGTTGCTTTAAAAATCTGTAAGATTGTAAATGTCCCTAATTAAACGCCTATGACCAGGAGCAAGTAGGGCGAACATTACTTCAAAATGTTTAGAATTTTCAACAAAATTCACTACCTTAATTTACGATACAATAATAGCAACGTAAACCTTATTCGGCAAAGTCAAGTTAATTGGTGACATTGCTGGAAAGTCGCACACAAAGTTTCCTTTGCTTAAAGTTTCGTTTTAGGATATGGTAAGCTGTGGCTTCGCTTTACCTTACTCGTTGCAAAGTCTACTTTGTTACACAGAAACATTCACGTATATTAGCAGTAAAGGCAGAGTGGTGACTCGTGGCGACTTATCCCCAACCAGCTCATTGAACTTCTCAGTGAGTCTGTGCAATGCAGGTGTGGAAGACCATATACCATACTATAGTGTCCGAGTCTGTTGTTTGATGTCTTGTCTAATATTATAATTATTTAGGTCCTATCCCTTAATTATTTTGAAAGAATGACGCAATATTGATAGTGACCTGGACAATTCGCTTTTTCTTTTAGGCACAAGCTCGAATTCCAGCAACTGTAAGTTCGTGTCACTTTCACAATTGGTCCTTAACTTATTTGACACTTCGTGTAAGTCGCTGAGCCAATAATATAACTACAACTAAATGCGCGCCCATGTCACTATCAGCGAGCAGCTAATGAAGAACTGTGTGCTTGAATGCACATATATTCTTCGCGGCTGGCCTACAGGTCAGTGAACCTGCGAATATTTCCCATCTCTAAATATTGGTATGTTTGAGAATTGCATACAACTAATAGTTTAATTTCTCATGCAGCTAAAATTTTGTTGAGAGTGCTGTATAGAAAGTATAATGGAAAACTCCGTAGAGGGATTAGAGGAAACCAGTTTGGTTTCCAGAAAGGAAAAGGCACACGAGATTATATTGGCTTTAAAAAATTGCAGGAGAGACACATATTGGGAAAATATATAAATATATGCTGCTTTATTGATTTAGAAAAAAAAAACTACTGACAGGGTTCGTTGGAAAAAGTTGATGGAAATTTTGAAGAATAAAGGAATAGATTGGAAGTAAAGAAGATTAATACATAATTTTCGCCTACAACAGAAAGTGAACGGTTAGAACTGGAGGTAAGGTTAGAGGGTTTTACGGCCCTTTGAAACGAAGTCTTAAGAACCGATGAGGGCGAATTAATATGAACGGACAACACAACAGCCATGCCCGAACCAGGATTCGAGCCCAGGATCTCACGCACTGTAGACCGATGCCTAACCGACCACGCTACGGAGGCCGCCAATCGGAATTGGAAGTGAAATGTCAGAAGAAAGCAGTGCCGTAAACTTTGTGGGGTAACTTTGTCCACTCAAAATTTTAGTATTTATGTCGTTTAGCAAAGAAAGTTGTGTGTACTATATGTATGAAAGGAACTATTTCAAACACTAGGTTCCAATTATCTACTTATTTACCAAAATACCCCAAAATTAACATGTTTAATGGTCAAAGTAACCCCAGTTTACGGTACTGGAAATTAAGTAACACAGGGGTTTTCCCTTTCCCTTTTGTGGTTCAATGTACACCTCGGAAAGATCATAAGGAGATACTTAGATGAACGAAGAGGAATATGTGTAAGTAGAAAGAGAATATAATGTATAACATTTTCTGATGACATGGTACTATTAGCAGAAAGTGAAAGAACTGCAAATAACGTGCTAAAAGATTTGAAAGAAGCTTGTGAGAAATGTCGCATAAAGAAAAGTACATAAAAACAAAGAACGTGGTGAGAAGTAAAGGAAGAAAACAGACAAAATAAGTTAGTCCAGGTAAATATTATTCAAGTAAGATATTGAAAATATATATCCGTGAAGACTTGAGATGCCGTCTTGAGATAAATACTCGTATTGCTATAGCAAAGGAAGCGTATATTAATAAATCTTAGTTGTCGTGTGGCAAACTAGATAAAGAACTTAGGAAAATACTAGTCAAGTGTTTTGTTTGGAGTGTAGTACTAGATACAGAGCAGAGACATGGTTGTTAAAAGATGAGAAAAGACTGGAAGGTTTTGAGATGTGTATGTGAAGGGGGATGGAAAATATATGTTAGATGGAAAGAGTGACTAATGAAGGAGTATTGCAAAGAGTTGGTGAGAGAAGAAGAATACTGAAAATTATAAGATAAAGGAAAAAGTATTTAATGGGGCACTCACTGAGAAAGGATTGCTTGCTTAAAAAGGTTATGGAAGGACTAGTTTGTGGGAAGAGACTGAGAGGAAGAAGATACAGAATAACATATATCAAATAAAGCAGCAATTACACGAACCTGAAGAGAAGTGCAGTAGACCGGAAAATTTTGAGAATTATCGTCTGAAACCTGCCCGTAGGCAGAACACTAATGATGATGTGGTATGAGAAGTATACAATATATTTCATGGTTCTCTCGTTCTCGTCCCATTTACTGTTATTAATTTATCCCAACAAACTGGCAATTGTTAAGTTACTAATTGACAACTTGACGAATATTCTAAAATGGAGTTGCCCAGCATACTTGAGTATTTTTACATTTTTATTATGTTGCCAAAGAGCAGTACAACACGCTGCTGACTGTTATGTCGCGTTTATCTATCAAACTAGGTTGTTAAGGAACCTCCGTACAAATATAGTTCTAAGTAAAGTGACATGAATTTTATGAATTTTTTTCATGCCGTGTTCCCCTACCTAACTAGCAAACTACATAGCTATCTAGATATTACATACATATGCAAATATTCGTAGCGCTACTTAAAAAAAGGGGGAGGGGTACATTGAATACGATTATTAGTTACTTTTAAAATTTGACATCTTCTTTCTCGTCGAACGAGTTGTGAAAAAGCATACAATTACATTTTTTTAGCGCAAGCGCGTGCGCGCGCGCGTGTGTGTATAGGCATATTAACCGAGTTGCTACCAGTGATGTTAGAGCGTCAGTTCTCTACTATGGTACGGAGCAATCAAAATTATGGTACACTGGCTCAAAACATGGTACATTTATAACAAATGTAAAACATTACCATTTTGTTTATACATTTTTCATTACTCAAGGGTTTTTTTTTTATTTTACGCTAATAGTATTAAATACGTACAAATGGAAATATATAATGGTTTGAAAATCACAAAATTTTGAACACTTGGCATTGAAAGATTAGCGCAATGATCATTCACTATCAGAATTGAAAGAAAATATGTCTGTCACAGTTGGTGTGTTCTCGTATGCAGGGTGTCTCTTGGGGTCAGACTCGGGATGTAAGCATGCTGCTGTCATCCTTGTCATCATCTCGTCAGATTCTTGAAATTACTGCAGCAAGCATCCTGTTTTTTCTTTCTTCGAGTATAAATTACAACGAAAATCGCCAGAAATCCAATAGGTACTCAGATTATGGTACATTTGCGTACCATGACAGCCTCGTCATGGTACATGGTACACCAGGTAAAATAATGGGTCAAGTACCATGAACGTGGTACGTTAACAACACTGGTTTCTACTAGTGGAACGTAACTTGCCCATTAGCTGGGGAAACTGGGTTATCTTATCCTTGATGATAGTTGGTAATGTCTTCCTTTCACACGCATATAACTGTGAGTCACAAGCGGAAATACAGTCACGTCGCAACTGAGTCCAGGGGCCCCCATTCTTGAGTTGTGAAATAATTATATTGCGAGATTGATAAAATTCTTGCAATGGGATTCATTTTGCGATTCTTAAGTGAAAATAATTTCGTAGTGAAATAATTCATTCGGAATAATCTTATTTCATCCGAGTACAGTATTCTCAGGGGTAACAAATAAGGAGGCTTTTAAAATAGCGACTGATGGATTTAAAAAATTGAATGTGTTGTTTACGACCAATTTATTAACATCAAATCTTGATAAAACCAAATTTATCCAATTTTCTATTAAAAAAACATCTAAATAAAACTGTAAATGTTCTATTAGATAATTTACAAATCGGTCAAGTGTCACACATTAAATTTTTGGGCTTATATGTTGATGATAACTTGAATTGGATGAATCATGTTGCACAATTAATCCCGAAGCTTACTTCAGCTTGTTTTGCTCTACGAAATATTGTAAATTTAGTTAATAAGGAAGCTGCAAAAATGGCTTACTTTTCTTATTTTCACTCCATCATTACTTATGGGTTGATTTTTTGGGGCAACTAAACAAATAGCGTTAAAGTCTTTACAATGCAGAAGAGAGCATTACGAATACTGGGAAATAAGAGACGACTCGACTCGTGTAGAGAGTTATTTTGTGAATAAAAAATATTAACTCTTCCAAACCAATTTATTTATTCTTTATTATGTTTTGCAGTAGAAAACCATGAAATTTTTATAAAAAATTATAATGTTCATAGTCATAACACTAGAAATAAATGCAATCTACATGAACCATCTATACGACTTAAGATGGTCCAGAAAGGAGTCTTGTATACTGCCACAGACATTTATAATAAATTGCCAAATAACTTGCGTGAATTATTTAATAGTGACATGAAAGAATTTAAAAAGAAATTAAAATTAGCCCTGTTAGATCATACTTATAACTCTGTTAAGGAATTTATAGATGCATGTAACAGGAAATGAAAATGAAAGATTGTTGATATGTATATGAGAGTGTATTTATGTATACGTAATTGTGTTTAAAAACATGATTTTGTAAACCTCGGTGATATGTTACATTTTAATAAGTGACTCCATGTATGATTTTTACCCTATAGTGTAATGATTGTACTACATTGTTTTGACGTTGTGATGTATGTTATATATGTTTATAATTGTCAAGTTTATGTGATTACCTTATGTATTTTACTGACATCCTCCATAGCCCTTTGGCATTGGCCATGGAACTGGGCTCCAAGAAGTGAAATAAGAAATAAAAATAAAAAAAATAAAAAATACATGAGTATTATACCCAGTTAAATTCCTCCTATGATATTTTTATAGCTAATTTTCTCGTGGCAAAGCTCAGAATATTCAGCAACTGTAACTACGTGCAAAGCGTCAGTTTTGTTGTCAACGAGGTTAACACTTTCTGGTTGTTCATGTTGTACTATTACATACTGGAAACTCTAACCGATGGAATAAAATAGTTTCTAGCTTCCCTGCCTTTAAAATTTGATTTAAAGAAAGCTTAATTACGCCAAGAACGAGCAAAAATACGAATTCCAGGAAAAAAGAGGTTCGTTTGTTAAAAATCAAATAATTCTTCAGAAAAATCTCCATCATGACGAAATTTTCAAAATTTAAAATACATTTATTTGCATGTGTGCTATTTACCAATATGAATGTGTAGATGTATTCACGAAGGTATGTAGTTCCGCCTAGGTTTATGAGAGAGCGCTGGAATTAATTTATATCTCTCGGCCTAAAAATATAGAAGATTGAGTGTATTGCTGTCATTTTTGCGGATGAAACTCTTATTGCTGAATCTTTTAAAAAAGTGCATAGGCGTGCACAATAAAACTTCCATGTTGAGTATTACGCCACAAAATGGTAGGTGCCAGCTGAATGTTTAGTACAGACAATAGTTTCAATAAGATGACGGCACGCTAGTTGAGTGTCTTTCACCTAAAACCTAAATTGAGGCGTTATGATGTTTGTGATCTCTACCGCTTCCGCGCGTCTAGGCCTTGAAGCCTCAAAACACGTGAACACAGGAAGCTATTTTAGTCCAAACGCGTACACGCGCAATTAATCTGGCCAAGCATGCTTATGCCAGGAACAAAAACAAATACAGAAAACTTTGTTTACAGTGTGTCTTGTACTTTAACCTTATTGGTTGATGGAAGTGCATGCATTCCTGAGGCCTTGTGGCTGCAGAGAGAGGTTTAACACGTACATGCTGGAAGGCCCCAGAGCGTGACTGAAGTATTAATCGACAAGATAGGTTGCTACGTGGAAACCAGTCTCCCAGGCAACCATCCTCAACACGACCATGTATGGTCCACCTTGAACACACTTCATTACAGGTTCCATATGCAAGGTAGCAATGTCTGTCTACGGGAAGCCCATCTCTGCTGACTGTTACTAAGATGGTGCTATAAGATTAGGGGATCCTAGACTACATCATAACGTACACTATGAGAGGTGTTTATTTTAGTTTAAATAATTTCAATAAACAATATTAAGACCTCTATTCCCTGTCTTTTCAGCACTGTTTTAGTTTCAAGGTCAAAAAGTTTTAATATTTTTGCACTCTGTATCTTTGGCAATAGGTAATTGAAGTACCTAACGGCAAATACTAAAAAATTAATGTTCCGAAATATTTCAGGAGTGCCTGTACACCACCTTATCGAGCTACTCTGTGGTTACAGTATTGTATGTAGTAAGTCTCTTTTAAGCCTGGTTTATTTCCTTTCACAACTGATTTGTATCTTTCTGCCTCATGTTTGTATGAACATTGAAAAGAGACAAACATCTTAGAGTATAATCAGCACTCACAATTGTTAACGTCTGAGGCATTTACAAAACATATTTACTGAACCTGGTAGTAAAACTCCGCTTAAGAATAAATTCTGGTTTTATACTGTCTTATTTATAAAGCTTTAAAATATTTAACAAACGTTTAGAAGCTACTTTGTCATTTGAAATTGGCTACAGCAACTGCCAAAAAAAAAAATCTTTATTAAAGTGTAGAATATTATGTTTTACTTGGCTTTTTATCAATATAATAACATTTTGTAATAAACCACCTACCAGTATCTCCATCTGAAATTAATTCGTGCGAGGAAACGTTGTTGGTAACAACTAAATATAACTTTCAGTACTTGGTTACTTACGTCCACCGAATCATACCCTTACACTTCCGTTGGTGGGTGATTTTCAGTCAATATGACAACTATTTTCATCGCGTAATTTAAAATGTGTAAAATCATATATTGCTTTAGATCGTTTTTTTTCCATTTCGTGCTCGATTCGTGGTTCGGTTATCATTATTTAAATTGTCCATTGTTTTCTGAAATCCCACCAGGCAAATGTTGGGCCAATTCCATGATTAAAGACCAGTTCGATTTCTTCCCAATATCTTTCAACATTTTAACTGTTCCATTAGCAAACCCTTGATATGTATCATGGCACGTGAAAAGCCAAATAAACGATTGTGTTTTTCTATATATTTTTATTTCCTATTACTATTCTTTGCCTGTTAATCTCTTTTTTAACAGACACATCTTAAGTTCTCCTTAAATGGAAAGTCCTCGGTTGTAGATAAATATGATTCACTATACCTTTAAGAATAATTTCAGAGGTTATCGTCCAGATATGTGTTTTTAATTCAGGGTCGGGTTCACCAACGAAGTTTAATTTTAACACAAAACGAGAGTGACAAATCTCGCTTTGTGGTAAGTTCAGAGTGGTGTTTCACCACCATCACTGCAAGTTTAAGTTAATCGAGATTTGCACAACTCGGCATAGTTGCTGTCGAGTTGCCTTAATTGTACGAAAACTCCCGAACAACTGTAGGAGTTTCCCGAGTACATTTGTTTTGTGCTATTGTGGCTGTAGGCTATAGAGAAAGACCATCGCTGCTATTTGGACAAATATATTTTTTAAACTCGTGTTGCAGATGTATTGTTCACGATGTCGAGTACAAATGTTTATAAAATAGAAATGGCAACAGAGCACAAATATTTCGCAGCAAAGTAAATGAATATTATTGGATTTACTTAAATTTTTGCTACAAACAACAACATAAACAATTAAATTCTCTACTGAAATTACATTCCACATTATGAGCGCAGTCGTTAAATGGTAAATTCTTTCCAGCAGGTGATAACTTGCCCGATATGCAAGTTAATAAGTATTACTATGAATATTTTATTTATTTCATCTGAGTTAGTGTGATTGTTATAACAAGACGTATTAGTTTTTGTTGTATGCATCTGACTACAACATACACAGGTGAAAAACATAACCTAGAAAACTGTCATACCTACAAAATTTCCCTGCAGTTTGGTATAGTAATTATAACATAGAGAAAGTTGCACTTTTGTTTACAGTAATTTCAGCCAAATGGGGTAGTGACACATGCCAAATTTTTCGACCTTTCTTCTTATAATTAGAGGGGAACTCGAGACAATATTCAAAAGTTTGGAAAAGTCTGTGGGCAGATTGCTTCGACAGCCAGAAAATGCATTCATTTTACGAGTTCAACATATTCGACTCAAAGTAATAACTTCATCATCTGTATCGTCCTAAAAAATCGAGCAGTACATTGCCCATGCTGTGTTGTAATATTCTAATATTTAAGCGAGATTAGCTGTGTTGACTGGCCAAACCAGGGTGGTTTAAAAGTTAATCGATTAGATAGAAAATTGAGTTTTATACTTTAAAGTATGTGGTGAAACGCTACACTTATTTAATCGAGATTATGAACCCACTAATCGAAATTAAATGGCTTTAACTTCGTTGGTGAAACCGATATTTAGTAATAGTGAATAATTTTAAAAATTAGTGGTAAAATGCCATAATACCTAAATAAATAATTTTGTTCAAAATCATGTCCTACGTATGCATGTTGTTACTGTGTCACAAGTAATTTTGCTATGGAGAGCATTTTCAGTACCTGAAGAAAGAAGAAGCTAGTTGTATAATTATTTTATTGTTAGACTAAGTGGAGTGCAAATATATACGTAAATAATTTCGTTAAAAATAACGCAGTAACAGGGATGCAAATTAAACTACCTCTGGCAAAATAAATTAATTTCATCTTTATATGCTGCACTGAAAACATAGTTAAATACGATTATTTTAGTTAAATAAAAATTTGTAAGGAAAAGTTGTCAATTTCACAATTTATATATATATACTTATTTATTTAAATAAAACATTAAGTTAGCTGTATTTACTACACTCTATCGGCAGTATGGGCAAGCACTGACATTACAGCATTATATATCAAATTCGGATACCGTCCAAAGTGACGTCACAGTATGTTGAGTTTGGGACATGTTCACGTCCATAGGTACGTCCGATTGTAGACAAGCATTGACAGGATTCTGAAGTTATATTCTTCCACTCTCAATATGTGCCCCGTTCTGCTTCAGATCATCGATAGAAATTATAACTCTATAAATTTCTGGGTACAACTCAGAAACCGAAAGCACAGGACTAACTTTATATGATAATAATCAATGTGAAGACAATTAGATTTTATATGGACCAAAGTTTGTTGCTTTGAGACAAACAAATTGTCAAAACACGAGGCTTCATAAAATTTTAAGATTCCAAACTGTATGGATACTACGAGCAAAAATGAAACCAGTAACAGCAGAAAAACGTAAAAAACTGATGTTTTCATATGAACTCTATATAAATCATAAAACAGTGAAAAGAAAGTTGCTATATAAATTTGCGGAAATAATGGAACAAATTAATACTAACTTTTAAAAAGTTGTGTGGTGTTGCAACAATCTCTGATGCTGAGTTGTAAGCGCTTGTTTACCTAAACAGTTTAGCATTAGGGTTTAGAGTATTTTGTGTAAGAACACCTAAAATTACTTTTTATGGAAACATTTGTGTATATGAATAGCCAATTCGATATAGTTGGAGGGACGGTGTTTTTAAACGGGTGTGAATACACGCGTAGGTATATGTATCAATATGCATGTTTGTAGTTAGCAGAATGAGGAGTATTGGAAGGAGGAAAATAATTTTTGATCTAGTGTTGCAGATATGATAGCGTGAGCTCTTCGGCCATGACCAACGTCTATTCGTTCATGTACGTAACATTACTAACATCTTCGATAGTGCCATCGACCGGTTCACATATTTTGATTACATCTTTGGATGTTCGACTTCCTTCTCGCCTACGTTGTCAACCTCTCGCTTGTAACCGCGAACCTTTCGGTTGTTACACTGACATCTTCATCAATGGTGCACTGTTAGAAAAAATTTCCGTTAAATTACGTAAAAGTACAGTCAAAAGATTATCCAGAAATCTTTGTAAAATAACGGACACTCAGTTTTGTTTGGTAACGGAATCCTCCATAAAATTACGGACAATCTGTTTATCTCACAAAAATGTAATTTCTTTAAATTACTGGCATCCCATTTTCCAGAAATACGAAATAATCTTATTTATAGTGTTTTCTCGACACCTTGAAATACCATTTAATACCCTCAAAAACGTTTAGAATTAGCCGAGATTCGATCCTACAACATGCTCATGCCTGTACAAAAGTGTGGCTTTTGAGGCAGAAGAATATACCTTCTTGAAGTCCCTATTTGAACGTTACAAGGTGTGACAATCATGACTGACTCGATTTAAAAGAAAATTGTATATATATTGTTGCGAGTCGCGACTGTCTGGCTGCGCGGTGTAGGACGATACAGTGGCGGCGGAACTAGGACCTCCCCCCCCCCCTCTCCATGGCGCCGTGGTTGTCTGGCGAAGCGGCGAAATACGGTACAGTGGCGGCAGAGCTAAAATACCTCCTTGTGCGCTGCAAGGATTGTATTACTTCAGCGACGCCACGATAACAACCTGCACGCCGCGATAATCGGAAAGCAGTGTAAGCTGATATAGCAGCGGAAATAACAAAGAGGTTCGACGTACATTGTGGCGACCACCTGCACCCAATATCGGGTAACAGAAGGAGATATCGTGGTCTGGAGTGTTCCTGTTCATTCTTTATCTCTCGGGGTGGTGCTTGACCTTGAAGCGACGCCTTTCCAGGACGTTAGAGATCAGAGACTTGCCGAGAGAATTCGAGATGTTAGAGTGAGTACATAAAAGGGGACTGCAGCAGAGGAGAGAGAGTTTTTGGCTGGCAGGTGCCTGGTGCGAGTTCAAGTGATAGTGACGAGTGGCAAGAAGTACTGGGTTGCGACGAGTGTTCGAGGATGTCCGGCGAGTTGGACCGCAGCAAGTAGTGGGAAGAAGGTGTTTCTAGACCACAAAAGAATCATCGGTATTCTTTCATTGGATCCACCATTGCGAGTGACTAGTAAGACTTTCCGTATACAGTGAACTTATGTAGATGTATTATTTAGATTTTATAACCTATATGTAGATAGTAGTTATTTGTTTTCTTTGACATCTATTGTGATAAATCTTTATAGACATAGTTTTTCTAGTATAGATAGTTGTAAATAAACTAGGTTAGCTTTATTAATTTTCTTTCTTTTATCAAATACCTCCATCCCCAAACGTGCCTAGCTCCAACTTGTAACAATATGTTTCAGGGTAAGTACGTGTTTTTATTAACTAAAAGTTTATACATCAAATAGCAATATTTTGCTATACATATTTTATGTTACCTTTGTGTGCAGTGGAAGAATAAATATTAAAAAATGTAAAAAAAAAAAAGTGATACATGTTGAAAACAATATTCAAGAACCCTACATATGTATTTTGCTTGAAATATGAAAAAAAAAAAATTCAATTGATTCCAATATGACTGTCAGCCTTGGAATATGGGTTGCTTATACTTTACACGGCATATTGTAATACTTACTGGAACGAATGTAACTAGAAGGGGGAGGGAAACGTACTTAGGTACATAGTGTGTAAGGAGGATGTGAGGAGGAGAACAGTCATGGTGTTGGATTAGGTCTAGTTTGAGTGTTGTTGGATGGGCCTATAAGAGGGTGTGGGAAATGTTGTGATTGTAGTGAAGCTACAAAGAGAGCGTAATAGGCCTATTTTTTTCAAAATTATTTCACAAAATTGCAGTAACCATACAACTATCGTAAAGAAATAAAAAAACATTTTAAACACTGTTTCCAACAAAAGTCGGATTCGGTTATGCAATATCCGCTCTTTTCTAGACTGAAAAAATAACTATTACAAAATCAATATAAATAGGAGATCGTTCCCTCAAAGTCAAAAGATGTCACTGAATGTGAATGATACATGAGACGCTCGTTGGAATGCAGTAAGTCAAGATGGGCTTGTTCGTCAGACAACTTGGGTTCATTGTCTGAGAATGCTGGGAAGCAACTTCCGTCGCACTACATTCTCCCCTCTTCCTGTGTCGTGTGCACGCGATACGAACCATTCACCTCTTGAGTTCTCAATAGCTCACTCTCATACTGGAAGCTTCAGCTGCGGTACATTGGGATTCCAACTAGCATTTGATGTACTTATAGAATTCTCCTCTAATAAGAGTGCTGTGCACCCAAAAAATTCGTACTTTTATAATTGTACACTTTCTTACTCGTACACATTGCAACAACAGTAATTTCTCTCAAATAATGTATTTTTCGATTCTAAATGTTTCGTACAAGCGCATGTCTAAGTAACGATTTGACTATTTACTCTACTTACACCAAGTAAAAACTATTCAGTGATACGAATGAAATAATTGACAGAAAACGTAAATGCATTGAACTACATACTGACACCTTTTTATAACACACACGAAAATATTATTTTAAGTACGTGTACACAAATATATGCAAAAATTTAGATACATTCAAAATATTAGCATGCAAATAAATTTTGTGTGAAATTGCAGAAGGTGTCGTTCTGTAGCTCAGAACGTTTACTTTCACTTAAAATTATTTTATTCGTATCGTTTGAATAGTTATCACTTTGGGTAAGTAGCAAAAACAGCCAAATCGCTTGTACAAAAAAGTATGGAACCGAAAAAGATTTTTATTTAATGGAAAATACTATCAGTGTAGATCGTAAAGGTAGGACAGAGTTTGGTAGAACTATAAAATTATGAATTTTTCTGTGTAGAGTGTCGTTAATAGTAGTCCTTAAGATATGCTCTATTAACCGCCGGACGCAATAAAACAAGTAAGCACCACGGGTGAGGCTAGCACGTGATAACGCCTTTATGAGCACAGCTTTAAGTCGGCTCACAGTCTTCCCGTTATAATCTTATATAGGAATTTGCGAGGTGAGCATAGACATTTATTTTTGTAAAATATGACGCAAAATAAAATAAAATATGCTTCTCTGTACCTGTTTTTAGAATCAGATCAGCTGACTGGATTTATTTTCTTGGACAAACTCCATTGCGAAATAAATTACTGTCAAAAGAAAACTAAAAATAAGACAAGAAAACATCAATAAGCAGAGTATGCTTTAGTCATCAGGATACATACACAACATGAAATTCCAAAACTGGAATCTGGTCAGATAAAACAAGGAACAATTAAAAATAAGATAAATAACAAAAATATAAAAATAGCTAAGTTGACGTGCGACACAACGATGAGACGAAACAAAAACACAGACAGAAATACAGCAAACAACACAACGATGAGACGAAACAAAACACAAAGATGTTCGACACAAACAGAAAAAAACAACAAACGACACAAATGATGAGACGAAACAAAACACAGTAGTTTTCCAAACAGTCAGTATTAACGACGTTTCGGGAACTGGAATCTGTTCCCGTCATCAGGTAGACACACATGGTTCAGGAACACGAGTGCGACTAAAGCATACTCTGCTTATTTATGTTTTCTTGTCTTATTTTTAGTTTTCTTTTGACAGTCATTTATTTCGCAATGGAGTATGTCCAAGTAAATAAATTCAGTCATGCACTCCCATTGCACAGTTCTTTCAAAGATCAGATCAGCTGAACCATTAAAAAAGACGTGTTTGACAATTTGCAGCAAAGAAAAAAAACTAGTTTCTAATAGGTGTGTTGTTCTGATTCTTAAAAATAACACGCAAGTTCATCTCGATGTGCGTTTTATATAAAAAAATTAAATTGCTGTTAGGTAGATTAGGTAGCATGAAGTAAAGAGGAACGTGCGTGACGCGCTACATAAACATGCTTGTTTTTAAATCAATTGGAAAGTAATAAGGCGTATGTAACGCGAAGTGCCTTATTGATAGCAGTATTATGTTTGATATTATGTACGGTTATTGGTTGCAGAAACCATCTGGAGAAACTACACCGATGAATGTAGTCTTCTGGTCCCAGTAAGTGTACTTTTTGCACATGGAAAGAATGCAGCAGCTGATCGTTCATAATGCGCCATACTGAAGCATGTGAAACACGCTGTTGATGAGAAATGGCACATATGCTGGTTTTAGAATTCGTCTCCGCACACTGCAATGCCTACAAAGCCTACAAATATTCCTTGGGTGCTCAGGTCAGGAATGAACCTGTTTCGTGTATTCGTTGTGTTACAGCAGTGAAGGTCTTGTGTAAGAGCTTCCAGATAAAGTGAGCACTCAAAAAATCCCTACTTAAGTTCTATTTTCAGTCATTTCGTATTTTTACACGCGTAACGGCTGACGACGGGAAATGTCAAACCTCTTCGGACATATCACTTGATGTTTGCCCTTGTAAGGTAAATCGTGCAGTTGGGAGGAACCTATACAGTTTCATAAAAAAAGTTTTATTAATGATATTAAACTACAATTTGGTGATTTTGGTTGATTTTGTTTCAGTATTGCCGTATTTTAATAGAAAGATACACGGGACTGTATCACGTAATTTTGCTGCCAACCATGCAAGCAGTAAGGTAACTGATGAAAATGATAACTTATACGCTAGTAATATTATTCAAGGGTTAAAATTTTAGAGCTCAGTCTATCCCGACTGGGTTTGTTTGTATGGACATACTCCATTGCGAAATAAATGACTGTCACAAGAAAACCGAAAGTAAAAATAAGACAAGAAAACATAAAAAGCAGAGTATGCTTTTTATGTTTTCTTGTCTTATTTTTACTTACGGTTTTCTTGTGACAGTAATTTATTTCGCAATGGAGTATGTCCATACAAACAAATCCAGTCATGAATTCCCATTGCACAGTTCTTTCAAAGATCATATCAGTCTATCCCGAACGACCTATATGAAGTATGTTGACGTATAACCGTGCTGCCGCTTATACACTGCCTCTTACTTCACCGTACAGCTGGACTATATCAGTCAGTTCCACGTTACTGCACTGCACCATCTTGACTGGTAAGCGCTCTAAGTGCAATGACGTAAAATGCAAGCTGATTACTAGCTTAGCTACTTGAGTCAGCCTACTATGTGCAGTAGCAGAGAGAAGGGGATGTAGTAATATTTGAGTGGGGATCGCACGTAAGAGTGACAAAAGACCAGATTTCAATGATTTTTCAGTCCAAGTTACACGAAAAGAATACGATGAGCCAGTGATATTTGGTGAAAAGTATTTAGCAACAACTGGTTTCAATGCCTTACGTGCACACCTGCAACTCTGGTTCGTGGTTATTGGCAGAATATAATAGGGCAGAGGCGTGGCTCATTTGACTGTACCAACCAGAACAACTATACCGCGACACCACGCGTCCGTGATTAAAGGTTATGACATCGAGATATCGAAAGTTTAAAACTTCCAATCAGAAGCAGAGAAACAGATGTGCACATAAGGCATTCAAACAAAAGGGTTGCAGAATTCTTTTCACCAAAAATCACTGGATCTAACTATAACTCAAGCATAGAGCCCACAATTTTTGGTAAAAAGAATTCTGCAACAGTTTGTTTCAATGCCTTACGTGCACATCTGCAGGTCTGCTTCTTGATTAGTGGCAGAATGTATTATTGCACAGGCGTGGCTCATTTGACTTGTGCCAACAGGAACAATGTTACTGCGACACCGCACTTCTGTAATTTGCGGGTAAAACCCCGAGACGCTGAGAATTTAAAACAGCCAATCACTGACCACGAAGCAGAGCTGCATATGTGCATATAAGGCATTGAAACAAATTGTTGCAGAATTCTTTTCACCAAAAATCGTGGGCTCTACTCAAGCAATATTTATTGCGTACATTAATGATGTTTCGTGGAATGATACGCAAGGCAAGCAATTACACAGAAAAGCGTCTTCTTAAATTTTGTTGTCTCGTGGTATATTATTCGTACAAACCAGAAAAATTCGTTGCTTCACTGGCCTGTATGCTAGCCTCCAAGAATATGTGTATATACAAGTAAACAACAGCAGCTCATTAGCTGCTGACTGATAACAGTGGTATAGAGCACGTAAAGCTATATTACTATTATTGGCTCAGAGACTTCCAGAGGATGTCAAATAAGTCAACGGCCAATTGCGAAAGTGACACGAACTTATAGTTGCTGGAATCGTAGTGTGCATAAAAATAGAAAACGCAAATTTTTCAGGTCGCTAATTATTCGTAACCCACGCCGGGGTCGCGACACGCGGCGAGAGTAATTGTCTCACAATGAAGCGATCTGTGTTCGATATCCGGCGCGGTAGTCCTGAATTTTCGCATGTGGAATCGTGCTGGAAAATGTCGCTGATGTACGGTATTTCTAGGCGATCTTCGGTTTCATCATCCCCTTGCATACGAAAGCAGCTCCGTGCTCACATCGTAACCATTTATAGGCTCTCCAGAGCTGTTACGAGCCACTCACTTTAAATGTTCATAAATTCTAAGCACCGTAAAGTATCTTAATATGAGGAAGCAATTCGGAAATTTTTTCTTCTTAAAGAAAATTGTAGGGATGGGTAGCTTTCGTTGCACACACGTGGTTTTATAAATCTGTATATATTTTCTTTGGCAGGTTTCCTGAAGAACTAAAGGGCATTTCGAAATACTCTGTCACTTTGCAAACAATCCCGTGTGTAGAAAATGTACAAATAGAAGGATGAATAATTTACAAGGACAGCTACTTTTAGTGAGAGGAAGGAAACCAATTCTTATGGCACTAAACGGAAGACGCGTTGTAATCTGCCGCAGTTATGGTCGCTTTATACCTAAAAATAACATTGCGACTCGCGTACGTTTGTACAGATGAATTTAAGTGAGCTTTCCGAGGAGTACTTAGCTTGGACTTATTGATATGGGTTCGAATAATCAATGAGCTGGAATAATTACCAAGATCACACGATGACAGTTACGAAAAAAATACGCGAACTGCGGAGTATGTGGTGCTCCCAGACCCCTAACCCCTCGAACTGATGTTGAGCTGAAATAATGGCACAGTTACTTGTTCTGCACCAACAAACCTTCTTCTATTAATAGTTTTTCAAATTAATTCATAATTTCGTCTAAAAATTAACTTCAATACTTGATTCAGTTTCTTGGACGTACTCCATTGCGATATAGATGACAGTCAAAGAAAAGAAAAGGCAATGGAAAAACATAAATAAGCAGAGTATGCTTTAGTCAACAGGATACATACACTACATGCAATTCCATAAATGGAATGGGGTCAAATAAAAACAAGGACAAACAGATAAGAAATTAAAATTAAAATAAAAAATATAAAACACAGTAGATATCAGACACTGACAGAAAAAAACAAAAAGCGATACAACGACAAGGCGAAACAAAACCCAGTTTTTCCAGACAGACAGTAGAACGACGTTTCGGTAATTGGAATCTGTTCACGTCATCAGGTAGAGACGCACAGTGTTCCAGAACACGAGTGCGACTGTTGAGGAGGCTGGAATGTTGTTTTATGTTCGTGTCTGATATAATACTGGGTTTGTTTCGCCTCATTAGTGTGTCGCACTTTTATTTTTATTTTGTGGGTCATACATTTTATCTGTTTGTCTTTTTGCCAAAGCAGACCTCAAACCTGGGTTGTCTGCCTTGGAGGTGTCTTAGAATTTTCTTTTGATTTTCGATTTTTAATTTTATTTCTTATCTGTTTGTCCTCGTTTTTATATGACCCGATTACATTTATGAAATGTTATGTTGTGTATGTATCCTGTTGAATACAGCATACGCTGCTTTTTCTGTTTTTCTAATACCTTTAGTTTTCTTTGACAGTCATCTATACCGCAATGGAGTTTGTCCAAGAAATTAAATTCATGTCATGCACTCCCATTGTACAGTTATATCAAACATCATAACTTCAATACGTCGACACTACGTTTTGAAAGATTGTACAGTTTGTCAACAAATGCAACGTGTCATGGTTGAATTCGACGCCTGCAGATGAGTGACACGTTAACGAAAGGAGGGAGTGTTTGTTTCCACCCAAGCTTGAATCTGCAGTTTTTACACCCAGCACGTCGAATGAATATCCATCACTACTCAACTTGCAACCAATGATACTTTCAATGATTTATGTATCTTTACAGAGCGAGGGGGTCGCAAAATTTATCACCGTACAGGATGTCACCTGACCTCAAAAATAGCAGATTTGACTACATGCTGGCTACTGTGCTTATTTTCGTAGAAGTGATTGTTCACTTTTCATTTCCAATCGATGCATTCTGGGTATTTTCAACTAGAGGACCTTTCTTCTCTATTGCGACATATTATTTAAAAATACAACACAAGATTTTAATAATTCCTAGTGGTTAACACATTAATGCACTCCTATTATATACAACGAGGCTAGATTTTTTTGGAAAGGTTTCTTCACAGGTTGATGCTCTGTTACATTTATAACGGTATGCGAAGAATCGCTGTTTATTTTCAAGAAGTTGAAAGGTTTACCGAAAATTTTTTTTATATAAATATGTACACGTTTATGAGTTTTATGGATGCATAAGATTCAGGCAATGGAACAAAAACAATTAGTTCATTTTTTCTATCGAATTAAATTATAGTACAGTTGTGCAAATCTGATGGTCCTGCTACATGGTAACCTGGACCTGAATCAATGGAATGGTGCGCATTATTTTTGGAAAAGCAATAATACGTGACAAGTAATTAAAAAAAATGATTAGTATAACTTTTAACCTTAATCTGTACGAAATAAATTAAATTCGGTTTTATACCGTTAACGAAATACACACTAATTAGTGATGTGACGTAAACTCTTTGCTTAAAATTCTTTGAATTTAAAGTATTTTAATCTCATAGGGAAAATAATCCCAGTTCATTGCATAAGGATGTTATAATAATTTACGAACAAGAGTAGGATATATTTGTTAAGGTACATCGCCAGGTTTTGTCGATCACTAGGTATGTATAAAACTTGAATATGATTCGGGTTTTAAAATGGCGGTAACACAAATAATCTATATTTTACATGTTTTAATCAATATTGTGCTAAACGCGATGTTCGCAGCATATTTATACACATTGACACATTATTTTACTTACATATATATATATATAATTCGTACGTTTTTATGTGACATTTCTAGCACTGTACAATAAGTTTAATTTCGATGGGGTTTTCGTTGTATATCCATTTTTCGCGCCAATTTGCAAGTTTCGTTCCCTAACAGCAGCTTACTGGTCTTGAGCATGGTATCTAAAAGCCGCTCTCGTGACTTGATGAACATTTAAAATCGTTTCTTGTGTCACTGTTCTTAATTTCCAATCATTTGTCACGTGCTACAAGTGTTTCAAGTTTTCAATATACACTAATAGCAGTTACAACTTTCCACACTCTATTTTCTGCTGTGTAAAAATTGAACAGTAATTTGCTGCTGCGAGGCTATTGGATCGTCTGTGACAGAGAAATTGTAATGTCAATAGAAATATTACTAACATCATTGTAGCAGCTCAGTGAACTAATCAGGTCACCCAGTGTGCCAGTATTACTGCAATGTATTATTCCTGGTTGCAATTAACATAACATGTTAATATGTTTACATTAAAAAAAAATATCCCCATATAGCTATAGCAAGAACGCAGCCACCTATGCGAACTACGAACCAAATAATAATTATTTAGTGGTATTTAACTGCCTAGCGAGAACACCGTTTCGTTGCTACCCGTGAGCTAGAGCCACGATTTTGTCGCGAAAAGATTTTTGCAACATTTTGTTTCAGTGACTCGCGTACACCTCGGCAGCTCTGCTTCACGGCTATTGGCAGCGTGTCTTTGCTCAGACACGTCCCTCATTTGACTGCAGCAATAACAATGAGGCTATTGTGAACCAGTGCGCCCGTGATTTGTCAGTAGAACCTCAAGACGTGTGACAGTTAAAACGTCCAATCACTGGTCATGAAACAGAGTTGCGGATGTCAACATAAGGCATGGAAACCAAATGGTGCAAAAATCTTTTCACCATAAAATCGTGGCTCTACCGTGAGCATATATAACAAGAAGTTACCATCACAGCGAAAGTAAAGTAATGTTTATGATGCTTAAATTCAAACTAACAACTTTACGTCTTTTATAAAAAAAGGTTCTCGGCAATGTAAACTGATTAAGTCGATTTCATATTTTAATAGACATGTCAAATTTGGGTACCAAATAGTACAGTAGATCCCAGTATATACATTTCTAACTTCATTTCTTTCAGGAATATGATCTTTGTGATGGAGACGACAACTGCGGCAAAGGTAAGTTCTGGGATAAAAACAATTGTGCACGGCGACGTAAGAATTGGAGTGTGCTTTAATAAATTATGCATTTGCTAGTGTGGAACCGAAGAGCAGATAATGCTAACGGTGTGGATTAGTTAAAAAGTTCTAGAACGAGGCCTTCTGTCTGCAGAGAGACTGTGTAGTATAGGAATATTATGTGTCAGGAATGTTAAGTATAATACTTTAACTGTAAAAATAATTATTTATACTTGTAAATTGTTAGCAAACAAGTATTAGGCCTACATGCTGTTACATGCTGATGTTAAATATTTTCATGAGATCTGCAACAAATAGTAAAATTCTATGTAATTCCTTATTTTAATTTATTAAGTCTTCCCTCCTGATCGAACACGGCTGCGTTGTGAAAGGACAATAAACTTTAACAATGTTTAGAATTGTATGGCACGTAAAAAAAAGGAATATATGAACACACAGCAAATAATTTTTTACATTCGTTTAGTTGTGTGAAACAAACTGACGCAACGTTGAAAGAAAACGGCAGTCAATGTCATCGACCATTATGACGGAACATTAATTTTGATTTGCCACGTTGCATTCAAAATACAGGTGTGAAAACTTTAAGATACTCGATTATAAAGGATTTTTAAACTACATTCATGTATATAAACAAACATACACGATGTGCAAGCGTGTATAACGGAAAGTGCTGCTAAACATTGATGCGATACCAGTAAAAGCCTGCTACAGTATTTTTTATCGCATTAATGGGTTTTATATGTGAGTGTATGTAACAGTTCCATAACGAGAAAAGTAGCCAACAATACACTGTCGGGAATTGCTTACAGTGAACAAAATTATGTTTTGTTGTTTTAATAAAGATAATCTGTGAATTTCACAAACTTAACAGTGAAAACGTATCCTTTAGAGACGATTTTAATAACAGCGACAAAAAGTTAAAATATCCTTTTACTACTGCCTTCAATGGTAGGCAGCTGCGAGCTCATTAAGGGGAGCGAGTACCTTTTTTGGAGAAAAAAAAATCTAATTTTTATTTTAATTTTAAAAAATACTACATTACAAGGTGTTTAAATTGATATATAACATTTAATACTATGCAACTCACAAACTGTCCAAAAAATTATTAAAATTTTGGTTTATTATATAGTTCTGCACCCTACAATTTTATAAGCAGGTATTTTTCCTATTTGATAATATATTTGGTAATATTTCTAGGTTTGCATTGCACTAACCAATATTTGTTGTAGGTTGGTAGCACTGCAAAATATGTTTTGTTTTGAGTAAAAAAAAGTATTTTCATTGTTGTATTTACTCTATTGTGTGTGAGGTTATGTTTGTGCAACAGTCTAGATTTCACCATATTTTTTTGAATAACATATTGTGATAACTGGTTAGTCGGACTGTGTATTGTATGTGGATACAAATATGGCAAGGATAAAAAATTTCAATCCAAAACGAACATTCAGAGGCTATCAACATACTAACAATCACAGTCCTAATGGTAGGTGTTCCACATCATCTGGTCCAGAATCTGCGAATGTAAGTCCCAAGACATCTTCTAGTTCTAAAAAACTGCAGGACTCTAAAATTTCAAAAGACTTTTATGAAGAGACTGATATGAATGTAATTGTTGATCTGGAAATTATTTATAGGTTAGTACAGTCAATAGCAAAGTGTAAATTTTGTGGCACTGAAAACAGTCTCCTGCTGACACTCGATGAACAGTTCAAATATGGTTTGGTGCTTCGAATTGTAATAAAGTGCAGTTTTTGTGAAGAAAATAATAAAGAAGTGAGTTCAAGGTGGATCAGAAACATGTATGAAATAAATATCAGATATGCATATGCACTTCGTTCTATTGGTAAAGGTAAGGCACCTGGGAAGATTTTTTCAGCAGTAATGAAGAGGTTGTATTAGAAAACGAAGGAAGATCAGATGTGGCTGCTGCATTTGACGGTACGTGGCAAAAGCGGGGACACACATCTATGAACGGAGTTGTGACTGTAACATCATTTGACACTGGCAAAGTATTATATTTTGAATGCTTATCAAAATTTTGTACAGGCTGTGTTCATAAAATAAACATAAAAAATCCCGATAAAATGGAAGAACACAAAAATGTATGTGCAGCGAATTACGAGGGCTCAAGTGGTGGTATGGAGGCTGGAGCAATTGCTCTGTGTGCTCGATCTGAGCAGAAACTTGGCCTGCGTTATGTTCAGTATTTGAGAGATGGAGATTCGAAAGGGTTTGCTGCTGTTTTACAAAGTAAACAGTATGTCAATGATATTGACATTACCAAGCTTGAATGTGTTGGACATGTGCAGAAACGTGTTGACACCCGACTTAAGACGGCTGAAACGGGATATGAAAGGACAAAAGTTTAGTGATGGTAAAGGTCTTGGAGGAAAAGGAAGACTCATTGATGCTGAAATAGACCAGCTGCAGCGTTATTATGGCCAGTCTATAAGGAAAAATCTGAATAACGTAGAAGATATGAAGAATGTTATTTGGGCTATATATTTTCATAAGATTTCAACAGATGCAAGCCCGTAGCATTTCCTTTGTCCATCTGATGAAAATTATCGGTGTAAATTCAACCAGGCTAAAGTTGAAAACCAAGAAAATTAATACACACACCATAATTCACTGCCAGAAGCAGTTATGACTGCTATAAAACCAGTTTACAATGATTTCTCCAAATCAGACCATTAGAAGCGATGTCTCCATGGAAAAACTCAAAATCCCAATGAGAGTTTCAACAGCACTGTATGGCAAAGACTTCCAAAAACAGTCTACATTGGGCTCCAGACCCTGAAACTTGGTGTTTCTGATGCAGTGGTTTGTTTCAATGAAGGTTCTGTTGCCAAAGCCAATGTTCTTGAGAGATTGCAAATCAAGCCAGGAAAATTTATGATGGATGGTCTCAAGGCGATAGATGCAGAAAGAAGAAAAAAGCTGACAAAGAAGCCCAAGAAGAAAAAAAAGAAGAGAGTGAAAAGAAGACTAGGCAAATGGAAGATAGAAGACAGCGAAAGTTACTGCCCAAGGGGATTTTGAAATGAAAAACATGCACCATCAACTTTAAAGCCTGATTTCTCAAAAGTGCTTATTTTCATATTGAGGTACATTTTTCTCAAAAACTATTTAAGTTACAGTCTTCAAACTTGGTAGGAATATTCTACGTAACTATCTCAGTGTGCCTTACCACTTTTACTTAAATAAGTGGCGTTTTATCATTAAAAAATTTTTTTTGTATTTTTTTTACCAAAAATATTACTAAAATGTATAAATTTTTTAAATTAAAAAAAGAGCTACATAAATAATTTTGGTAGGGAAGGCACAAGCTGGTATGCTTAATTACGTGCCAAAATCCCAAGTTTATACGATCGATAGTTTCTTAAATAACCGTATCTGAATATGATATGTTTTCCCATTTAAATACATGTACTTTATAAAAGCTACTCGCACTCTTAAAGACGGTGACACACAAATTAGTACAACGATAGGAGCTGGGAGACAAGTCGTCCATGGTCTTAATTAAAGAGATATTTTGGGAAACCATAGAAAACCGAAACCAGGATGGCAGGAACCGGGGATCGAACATGGGTCCTCCCGAATGCTAGTCCAACGTGTTGCCATTGCACCACCTCGCTCGGTACATACTGGCATAGAAACTGAAGTATTGTTCATTCGGAATAAAGTGAGCACTAAAGATTTAAAGTTTGAAAAATATCACTAGCCGCTGTTGCATACAATTCAACATTGACAACAGTTACATTACTGCTTGTACTGTTGGCAGCGAATTATCGCACGTAGTTCCGCGTATTTTATATTTAAATACAACATTACTGAACGAACATCAAATGGAATCGACCTCTCCGTATTTAATATACTTTAAAATATTTATTTGTGATAATACTGACATACTTACTGCCTGTATAATTTTACTTAAACAGCGACAGCAGAAACTGATGAATCGGGGCCGTTCAAATTCAACAGTCGTTAGCGAATTGCGTCTAGCGCTCCGCGTGCTGACGTAGTTAAAAATTGCACCGACAGGTGGCATCAGAGTTAGGTTTTCGCCACTTAGCTTGGAAGCGTTCAAAGACAATACAAGAGGAAAGAGTCGTTGTGTTTGTCCGTTGTGCAGTAAATATGGGTTTCTGATAAAACGCATTCAAAAGTATTAGAAATTATTGTTTTCTTATTGGTAATCTGTAAGTTGTTATGTGTTACGATCGCCAACATGAGTATCTTGATTTAGAAACAGCATTTTTTTTGTTTCATACACTAAGGAAATACGTTGTTTTTTATTGAGTGCGTCGTTACTCATGGCAGTAGTCTATTACTGAATGGAGTTTGAATTCTTAAATTGCGTGTGTCATAACGGCGTGTATTTTTTTGTGGCGGGTTTGAGCAACAAATTCGATTTTAATGTGTGCATATTTACGAAATACGTAACGGCAATAGCGCGGGTCGTATAAATGAGAGTCGGTGCACAGAAACCGGTATTAAAAGACGTTAACTCACAGGTATTTATAACTAAGATTACTATTGGTTATAAATTTTATTCAATACCCAAGTATTTAATAAGTAGATACCGTTGATGACATTTTCAACCCAGTGTATTGTAGATGTAAACATTGTACAAGCCTATGTAAATAAAGCACGTGACAATGTTTATGTTTAAATGCAGCGGAAAGATATAAACTGGCAGAAAATATAAATTAATCAGGGCTTTTTTGAGAGCTCACTTTATCTCGAATCACCTATAGTAGCTACCAGAAATGAGTAAGCTACAAGTGTTTACGACGATAAGTGGTGTTCTGCCCGAAGGCAGGTTTTGAACCACGGAGGGCTCAACGTGATAAATTCCACGACGTCTGCTGAGGCCAACCAGGCGAGGTAATTCTGTGGTGTTTTGTTGTTACTTTCCGCTTTATGTTAATTAAGTGACGACACAGCACCCAATCCTGAACCCAGAGAGGCAACTGTAAATACTGACCACTCTGGCTGGCAATCAAACCTGGGACCCTTAGACTAGCAGCCAGGATATCTAACCACGAAGCCAAACAGTCAAACCGCATGTGTACAAACGGTTACCAAATTACATTGAAAGTAGAACCTATGTCATGACGTAAGGCTATTTTGTACGTTTCACTAGACAATGCTAAAATCTAGAACGTGTTATTGTTTGTTGTGCGGGTAAATGTAAAACAGATCTTTGGTATGTAACTGTAACTTAACTGTTACATCTTGCCGCAGTTAAATTTCATAGTTACTTATATAACTTTAATCCCTGTCTCTAATACGTTCACAACTCGGCACGCTTCTTGAAAACACTACCATATTTCTTCAACCTTGATGTGGTAACATTAATTTAAACGTGGAATTCGTTCTCGTATTTTCGCCTCCTAAAATAGATCAAATATATAGCAGGGTAAAATGAGAGTATATACATTGCTTCAGGCAGCTAGCACACCACTTACTCCATCGAAAACCAACAGGCCCTTTCACAATCGACAAGACGGAAATCAAATATACGGCGTATGGAAGATTATAGCTGTAATTCGAACTGTGACGTGGAGGACGTTAAAAAAGTTTTATACAACGGATAATAAAAACGTGAAAGGTCATAAAAGCTACTGGAGCAAGATCTTTAGTTCAGTTTTTGTTTTTTTCAAACTGCTATAGATCTTCTCGTTGTTGTGTAATTTACCATTAGGCACATACATTTATCTTAAATGAGTCATTGATATGAAAACAGTTTATTTCTTTTTTCCAATTTCGCTCCACATGGCGTCGGAAAAACCTCAGCTTTCGGACGCGTGCCCGTACGTTCTATAACACCGACCAAATCTGAAGTTAACCTCGAGCTATCACGTGGTCGTCCCGCGTCTGCCCACATCGGGCACCCAAGACTCAGTATCTCAACAAGCACGTTATGTGCTTGGCCACTCGCATCTCCGCGCGCGTAAACTTGCCAACCAATCGGCGTTCTCTTATTCTTGCACTGGTCACGACCCTTAGCTTCACAGTTGCGTCCACCGCCTGCACTGTCATTTATTTTTACTTTCGTTAATATTACATAATTAGCTGGCCGGCTGCAGCTTTGCCCGCGTGAAATTATGTAATGTCAACAGTAACTGTGGATAAAATATGTGATGAAGGCATTTAACAGTGAACTGTAAATTGTCTTAGCTCAGTGTAAAGAGCGCGTGCAATATGCTCGTATGATGTCATAGTAATTCCCATCGTAAAATCTTGCACGGGATACGAACTCGTAACCCCACCCTTCTCACACCACAAACTTTATACAATACCTGAGTGAATGCTTAAAGGCAGGCCGTGATAATTCTTTCGAGTGTACAGGCTACAGTCCAAAGAGATTTTATTTATGAGTAGGTTGGCAAAAAGAAACCACTGCAGAATTATTTATCCGTGATAATACTCTTTCTTCGGGAGACTGTAACATTTTACAGCTTTTCACATCTTAATTTTCGAATTTCATAAAATCCTGAATTCGATTTGTAGATATTTACATAAGCTTCATTCTTATCGAAAAATCATCTCGATATCTCAATGGGTATAAGCGGTAGATATGATTATTTTAAAATACATTATATTTTTTAACAGCTTCCAAGGACGAATTTCGAAATCTCCTGAAATAATTTAATTTTATATTTTTAATAGATTTATTTTAAAGCAAACCACCAATTCAATATTTCCACTGGCTTAGGAGATAAGTGGGATTAAATAAAAACACGTTTTATATTTTTAACAGCTTTCAACGACTGATTTCGAAAAATTCTAAAATAACTTTTTAGATATTCACTTACGCATCATTTAAAAGAAAAAATCAACTCTCCTTCTGAAATGGTTTAGGAGAAATCACGGATTAATGAAAAACATATTTTATGGCTTTTCACCCTCTTAATTTTTGAATTTCACAAAATCGAAAAATTCCCCAATATGCATTTCTTTGGACAATATTATGAAGTTAAAAAATTATGATAGCTTTCCCGGTTAATGAGATATCAGGGATTCTTTGAAAACACATTTCACCCCTTTTCACCCCCTTAATTATCGAATTTCGGAAAATCCATTCTTAGTGTGTGCCTATGGGCCAAGGGAAAGCTTCCCTCAAAATTTCGTGGTTCTAGGTCCAGCGGTTTGGGCTGTGCGTTGATGAGTGAGTGTGTATGTCAGGACACTTCATTTTATATTAAGAATATTTACAACACAGTTATCATTTTCTTCACACAAAATTTGTATTAAAACCCTTTACATCAGTTAATAAAATTTTTCACATTTTGTAGCCAGCTCGGCCCCTGATTGGCCGTATCTTTCCCCTTGGTGTTGCCGTGCATGCCTTGTGTCTGAGGCTGGGGTGGGGTGGGCTTGTGCTGCGAGTCACTTACGCCGTGTGGGTTGATAGATGGCTCTGGAGAACCCTTTCTTGAGGAATGGTAGTACAATACTTTAGAATCTTTGCTAAAAAAAAAACATAGTTCATTTCCCATAAATAGTAGAAATCAAGTTTGGAAGTTGTGCTATAAAAGATTGGTAAATTTGCAAGACACGTGTTAAAGAATGGTAGTATAAGTTTTTAGAATGTGTGCTAAAAAGCATGGTACAACTGCAAGACTCCCGCATTGGAATAGTTGCATACACGTTTGGAGGTTGTGCTACCAGTTTGGTAAATTTCCAAGACCTCAGGTTTTGGAATGGTTGTACAATATTTTAGAATTTGTGTTGATAAAAGAATGGTAAATTTCGAAGATCATGCGTATATATATATATATATATATATATATATATATATATATATATATATATATATATATATATGTATATGTGTGTGTGTATGTGTGTGCATATAAGTACATATATAAATATAAGAAAATACTGACGCACTGACATATCAAATTGCAGCCCAAACCACTGGACCTAGAATCGTGTAAGTTTTTGTGTGGGTTCCCCTCAGGTCGTAAGCGAGCACTAAGAAGGGATTTTTCAAAATTCGACCTCTAAGGGGCTGAAAAGTGGTGAAATGCTTTTCCGAAGAATCGCCGATAGAGCTCGAACCCGACGGCTTATCATCGTGATTGTTATTTCAATAGACCACACATAAAAATGCATATTAGCCAATTTAAGGATTTTTCGAAATGCAACGTTTAAGGGTGTGAAAAGATCTTAAATGGGTTTCCGATTAACTATCGATATCTATCGAATACTTCGGGATAGAGTTGGTTTTCACTTCAAAATGCTGCTTACGTAAATACCCAAAAATCAGTTTTAGGATTTTTAGAAATTCCACCCCCAAGCAGTAAAAAGGGGCAAAATGTGTGTTTTTTGTGAATCATCTACATCACTGAAAGACAATTGACTATCGTCGTAATTTTTACTTCGATTGGTTACGTATACAAATGTATATGACAGGACTCCAAGACATTTCGAAATTCTTTAGTTAAGTGGGAGAAAATAACGTTTTTTTTCTATTATACCTCCATATCAATCGAACCAATCGTGAAATTGAAGTGCTCAATGCTCTAAATTGATGATTTTGTAAATATCTCAAGTCCTATTAAGATATGTTTTCAGAATTCCACCACAAAGAGGTTAAGAAATGGTTAAATGTATTTTCGATTCACAGTCGGTATATTTGGATCACATTGATTTTTATATAGGGACGTATGTTTGTTTAAGATTGATGCTTACTTAAATACCTGAAAAAGTAATTTCACGAATTTTTGGAATTCCCAACCTAAGGAGGTTAAAAGTGGTTAAAAGTGATTAAATGTGTTTTTAATTAATCGTTAATATGTCTTGAACCCAACGGGCTATTGTCATATTTTTCACGTCCAAGATACACCAGTTTGCAAGGGTATGTCGAAATTCAGACTCATAGCAGGTGGAAAGACTTAGAATGTGTTTTAGATAAATCTTCGATATATATCAAACCCATCGAGATAATTTGTTTATTTTTGCTTCAGAATTATCATTACGTAAATTACCGTAAAATAATTTTTTGATTTTTCAAAATTCGAACTCTCAGTTCTGTACAGGAGTGATATGTGATTTTTAATGAATAATTGATTTTACTTTGACTGAATGAGCAATCGTCGTGATTTCACTTCACTTAGATACTTAAACAAATATTTAAGGTGTGAAATTAAGATTTTTCGAAATTCGACACCTAAAAGGGTTATATTAGCCGATGATACTTATCTAATCAGTAGAGATATTTATGTAGTATTCGCGTCAAGAATGATGCTTACGTAAGTACCTAAAACAAATAATGCAAGTTTTTGAAATTTATAAGATTACTTAGTTAAATAGAAAACTTTCTTTGTGATCTTTCAAGGCAGACGATCCGAAAAGCAGGTACGATTGCGAGAAATAAACTACAGGAGTTTCATTCTACGGCTCTATCGATACGTGGTGTTGTACAACCTCTATGAGCCCAGGATATTAATATTTAATTTTAAAAGTAGTTTTCATGAATAATTTCGACGTTATGTAGCGCAGTTGTTTGTAGCTCTGATTCACTGTAAGGGAGGTTCTGGGCTGAAATTCCTTAAAGACTGTGCAAACGTGCAAGTCTGACACAGAAATCTGCAAGGTGATTACCCTCTTACATTTAACAGTCTGTAATTACCCCCCAACGTCAAATTTTCTGTTACTATAAATGAGGCCTAGGCGAAGTCGCTGTTAGTAGCCGGTGCAAACTTAAGCTTGCTTTTCTCGTGGACAGCGATAGCTACTAATCCTCCTGCAGAGTTAGCTAAACTAGCAGATTTGTCATTGTAATGCTTGATGACTTGGGGGGAGGGGGGGCGATTAAATATCGCCTTTTATGGGTGCAACGCAAAATTTGCACCTGCGTTGCGTCTACTTGCGCTGCATTGGTATTATATACTCACGTAATGCCTTGGAAGAAGCAATTAACTTGCTCTGCATTTGCGTTGCGCTGCGTCGGTACAAATAAAAGGTGGCGATATTTAATCGGCTCTCTGGTGTACATAGAGGTATCTGCTCTGAGTACCCAATATACGCGAGCAAAGTTACGATCGTACTGCTTTTGTGTAGGTGACTCATCCTAACGCATTCATGATTACATTTCTCGGTTAGATTATTTTACCCTCGATTGGAGGTAAAAAGCATGTTAAATATTGAAATAGGGCGATTATATATATATATATATATACACACACACACATATATTTGTTGTGCATGGCATTCTACACATGAATTGTACTTACAGATTGGCCACCCAATTCATGTTATGAAATTTATATAAGCTTTGCTATATCATTTTCACCATTGTAGACCTAATCTAATTTATGGTTTGATTCATGATTTACACACCAAAAATCATTGTTTTACATATGTTAGCTCACACGGACATTGCTGAGAAATAATGCCTCTAGCTTGACATATATTATTAACAAAGACATATAAAATATAACCTAGCCTTCAGCTTGGCCCTGGTGCACGAAAGAGAGGACTTCAACTTTAAGTCAACTTAAAACATGCATCGCAAAAGGCTATCAATAAAGCTGTGTTACACTTACCTGTCTTGGGGGAAACGTAATCCTCTACGTCTATAGCATAAAGTTAGCAGCATAAGCGCAGTGCTTTCCAATGCTTCTGAAAATGGAAACACAACAAGATAAATAAACCAATATGTCATATATAAATACGCCTATCTTTGTTCATCACTCGTCATGCTTTAGTTTACTCGTCCAACACGCCCAATAAGAATGAAACCGAATGCCGACATGCCCAACATTGTCGAATGTGCCACATTCCTAAACATGATTAGGAATTTTTAAGCTATTACCATACAAATCTGGCAAATGTAGTACTTATACCAAACACATTATGGATAGTCCCCTTAAATGTCTGGGAACAGTCTTTACTATTCATACCTTAGTACTATTCTCATACCCTGGAGTGGTAAAGTTACAAATAATTTCTTACAGCGCACACGCAACGACTTATCGTATGTTTTGTCGATCTTGCAAGTCTTTTGTCAGGACAAACAACGTTTGGGTTGTCCACACATTCCGTTTTGTCGTCCATTATAACTTGCGATCTACCCAGCAGTCACGCGAATACCATCATTATCATGGAGTAGCTAATTCTGTGGGCAATTTATCCTGTTTGCATTGTCAAAAAAGTGAAAGTAGACGAAAATTATAGTTGAGGAGACATGATTTGTCTCATGTCAAGCATCTACAGGAACTATTTGCTAAGTATTGTAACAGTTTTCACACATTTCTATACTGTTACCAAACATAAACTCGTTCATTGCAGGATAAAATATTCTACATATTAAGACACGTCATAAGATAGGCCTATATTAACAAATAATACACGATAGATAAAATGTAACCAGTTTAAATTAACTTAATTATTTCACAACTATGATAAAGCGTAACATAGTTCACTGCAGAAATAATACATTGTATACGCATGTAACCTATATCTCAAAATACGATGTAACGACTTTAAATTATAATTATTCTAAAATTTAATACTCATTTCAATACTATAAATAACATTAAATTGTATTTTACGCATTACAGCAAATATCCAAAAGTAAGATATGATAACCAAATCGTGTTTCAATATTTTAGGCAAACAATCCTTACATTTAGAGGCGAAAACTCACACCATTTCTGCACTGCAGTGCACAATACATGACGTTCTGCCCGTAGCCCGCAGACTTGACTATAGCTCTGTGTGGATTATCATCGCTATTAATGTAGCTCATACTACTGTTCTGGGTGAAGTAGCGTAGTGTGCAGTGTCATGTAATAAGTAAACACTCGCTGTGATGGTATCACACAGAAATACGATTCAGCTTGCGTTACACAAGCTGCAGCAACTCTCGTTTTCACTCACGTGCGATCTGATTGACGTATTTGCTTTTGCTACCTCTTTTTGTACAGCATGCGTAAAGAAGATTATTTTCTTCGTAGCTGTATTCTTTGTTGACAGACGCGTATATTTCTTTACATTTTTAAATTAGCGATTCGTAGTCCTGGCTTCGTTTATTACTGTCCGAGTAATCAGGACTTATAATTTGTCATATTTCGATAGAGTTAAATGAATTCCGAAAGGAACTCCTGCGAACATTAGCGGAGGTATCTAAGACTTTGTATCAACTAAACACTACACTTATATGATAACTGAGGAACGTGGACGACAAAATGGGGCATGCGACCACACGTTCATGCTTGCATAAAATTATAAACCACCCCCCCCCCCACACACACCAAATAAAACCTTCTACTTATCGACCAGTCATACAAGACGTACGTTTAACGGTCCACACGTAACGTCTTACTTGAAATACGACATGTCTGATTCGGCAAAATGCACGATACGTCATTGCATGAGGACGGCCTTGATAGCATATCCAACTTTAAGACCGACAGGAACACAGATTGTAGCATACTGATTATCAGTTCTCACCAAGTATTTGGCGGAGGCAAGGATAACGCGGCGCAATGTTTGACACATCAAGAAATATTCCCTCCAACCATAGACAGCCATAGTTACTGGTGCGGCCCGGCGAAGCTCGTCAGGAAAACAGGACACTCTAAAGGTATAGCAGAAATTCAATGCGACTTCATGCTATCAGTTAGGACCACTACCTTCGTAATTTAATCCCAGACATCGCTGAAGAAGATTATGCAGCTGCTGCTTATGCGGTGTCTGTTAAGGGGTATGGAAAGGTACGATGTCGAGCGGACTACAGGATTACTCAAGCGTCAATGAAATCTTAACTATTCATCAAAATTTGAAGAGATTGTTTCGCCGAGTAGGTATTTTACCATCGGACATTTATTTATATAGCACTATGCGGTAGTATGCTTTAGTTCCGAGGAAAAATTAATAACTCTTTTTAGAAAAATAAGGGCTTGAAATCACAAATTCTACAAAAATCGATTCTGTTGTTATTGTCAGCATTTATTTTCTCTAACCAGAGCTGCGGAGGCCACCACAACTCTGAAGGAGCAAGTACACGCTATTGAGGGACATGCTCCCATACCCCCAGTAGGCACAAAAAAAAAAAAAAAGATGCAAAATTAAATATGAAGTTTACAGAGAAGTTCGCTAGTAGTCTGACCAACAGGGTTCCAGACTATTGGCTCCATAATTCGCAGATTCACTCAACCTAGCAGGGAGGTTAATTACGTTAAGTTGCATAATTATAGCTCAGATGAGCTATCACTCTACCTGTATACCAGACTGAAAACCACGATACTTTTACTATGGGTCCGCACAGTTCATTGCATATCTACACTACGTTCGCATTCATAATTCGCAGTCTTGCTCTACCTGGCAGGAAGGTTAATTTTGTTAGCTTGGGAGGGAGAGGGCTCAACACACCCCAATGACCACCACCTCGCATGCGTAGGCAAGGAAGGTAGGGAAAATATTGTAGTGGGGAAATGTCACAGAGCCAGCAAACAGTAATTCTGAATACCGCCTCCAGGTGCAATAAGTCTATAAAGCCCAACAGAAGGTCATACAGTTCAAAACGGCAAAAGTACGCACAGCATGGTGCAGTTGGGAGATCGTAATACACCTCCTGCTGGAATATTGGTAGTTGGTGATGAACCTGCTTGTGGACCGTTGGTATATGGTGGTGCACCTCCTCAAGAACTGTTTGTGGTGAGCCTGCTGCACCATTGGTAATAATGCTGCACATACTGTTGGACTATTAGCAATTAGTGTTGCACATCCAGCTTCATGGTTGGTGTTAGGAGGTGTACATCCTGCTAAACATTAGTGTTTGGTAGTACACCTCATGCTAGGGCACTGCTGGTTGGCGGTAAACCTACTGCTGGACAATTTATACTTTGTACCGCTATTCCTACTGGACCATTTGTTGTGCATTTGCCAAAACATTGATAGTATTGTACATTTTACTGAACTGTTGGTGGCCGGTGGTGCACCTTCTGTAGAAACACTGGTTGTGTGTATTGAACCTTATGCTTGATCGGCTGTAGTTGGAGGTGAACATCCTGCTCTAATGTTGGTAGTTGTTAGTATATATCTTGCTTGACTCTTGGTGGTTGATGGTGCACATTCGTCTGGACTCATACTGGTTAGTGATACACCTCCTGTTGAACGACTAGTGGTTTTGTCTTGCAGTTTTTGCTGAATCATTAGTGGTTGGTGGAACACTGCCTGTTGGACTGTTGATAGTAGTGCTGGTGCACATCCTGCTGGGCGATTGGTTCGTTGTGCACGATCTCCTTAACTTTTGCAGGATTAAGGTACTACTGCTGGATCATTGCTTACTTGTTGAACTCATCCTACTGGAGGTTGGTTATTGAACATCCTGTTGAACCATTGGTGATTGGTGATATGCCATTTGTTGGGTTATTGAAGGTTGGTAATGCAACTCCTGCTGGACTTCTTGTGATTGAAGGTGGATCTCCTACTTGACAATCGATAGTTGAAGAGTACATCCTGTTGGTATTTGGTTTTGCACTTTCAAGAGAACTTTTGGTAGTTGAGGATCACCTCTTGCTGGACAATTTTTTTCGTGGTGCATCTCCTGTTGAACTATTGCTGGTTGCTGATGTACCATCTGCTGGAGCACTAGTGATTTGTGGTTTAACTATTGTGTGATTATTGGTTGCATTGGTGCACCTCTTCCTCTGCATTGGTAGTTGGTTGTGCAGTTCCGACTCTATAATATGTTATTGGTGTTGCACCTCCTGCTGGACAATTAATGGTTGGTGGTGCAACTCCTGGGGCACTGTTAGTAGTTGTACACCTTCTGCTGAACTGTTAATACTTGGTGTAGCACCTTTTTGTTAACTGATGTTAGTGTCTTTAACTCCGGCTTGGCCATTGGTTGCTGGTGGTACACCTCTTGCTTACCTTACCGATGGTGTTTGTTGCATACTTTTATGGACCATTGGTTGTTGGTGGTGTATTACCTGCTGAGCCATTGATGGTTAATGATGCCTAAGGTGGCTGGTGATGAACATCCGGCTGAACCGTTGGTAGCTAGTGGTACCCCTGCGGGGCCATTGATAGTTGGTCGTACATCGCCTATAGGATGGTTCGTGATTTGTGGAGCACCTCCAGCTGAATCATCGGTGGTTGTGATGTGTTTTCTGCTGTAACAGTGGCGTATGTTGCTGCACCTACTGACAGACCATTGTTGTGTGGCAGTGGACTTCTTGCTGGATTATTGATTGATTGTTGGTGATGCACCTCCTTATCGGCAATTGCTTGGTTTGTGGTGCACTTGTTGCTGGACCACTGATGGTTTGTGGTACACTTACTGCAGTACCGTCAATGGCTGTTGATGTAATGTTTAGGTAAGTGTATTGCGGTGCTGGACCAGTAGAGGGCTCGTCTTTTACGACTTCATTTTCTGCCTTCTCGTTTGTCCACCATGTTACCACACAAAGAAAAATATTTGCTGCAGTTAACTATGCGTACATTTGTTTATGGCGAAAGAAAAGTATATTTTATCCAAGAAAATTTTTGATGACTGAAAAATCTGTGAATAGCATAAAAATTTGTTTTTGTTGGTCTAACAAAATTCATGTTTAACGTGACTAAACCTTCCTGTTGAGGTAACAAAATCAGCCAGATAACCATATATTTGGTTGGTTCAATGTTTACACGGTTGTTTCGCCTTATACGAACATATATACGGTTGACTCAACCAAACATTTTTCTCTGTGCGTTTCATGACTCTCTCAACCACTGGTTTGATGGTTCCGTAGAATATTCTTTAAGATTTACTTCGATGGCTATACTAGGTTCATTAAAGTGTTTTAATGGGTAAATTGTCATGAAACTTCGAAAAATTTGAATTATGTATGCTGAACCTTCATTTCGGGGCACTTTCAATTTCGAGGGATGGGGGTTACCCTAACGACATGCGGCATCACTTTTACGAAGTATCGTTGCGGCTGACCTGTGGCATCGCCTTCTCGGGGATCAACGGCACGACATCGTTGAAGGCTGCTGGGTTATTATTATTTGCACGAGAGTTGTGTTAAACTTGCCTGTCATTTAATGAAAAAGTTTTTTTAAAATTAGGTTCTGTTCTTTTCTCAACCATAAATTCATTACTTCGATACATAATTAATCTGGCAGGCTGTGAATTCGGCCTAGTATTATTTTACTTGCAGCAAGGGACTAAAAGTGTACTGCACATGCCAGATTGTATATTGCTGAAAATAGGTTACGGAACAATAACCTATAGGAATTAAATATGCCCTGAATTTTATGTAATATTTAAAGCCCGGAATTTCATGATTATTGCCACATATTTTGTTTATTTTATGCAGTTTTGAGTGTTAGTTTGTTAAGATAAAAACTCATAGAAGACATTACAAACTGACTTTATTTCTGTGTATTTAGTTCATCCTGTTTTTGTATTTGTATTTTAAATGGCAGTCATTTTAATATTTTAAGCGTAGTATAACGTATTTGAGGAAATATTTTTTCCGAATTTCATTAATGTTAGTACACATTTACTACTAAATCAGTTAATTTGACTTTTATGTACGTTGTTCATCCCATGTTAATATTTTCAAAACTGTGGTAGTTATCTAAATATTCATCATACTATGAAACATTTAAGAAATATTTTTTCTGAATTTCATGAAACCTTGTACACTTATAATGCTTACTAAGTGAACTTCTTTTAAAATATCATGCTCATTAATAATTGTTTTAATGTCACGAGACATTTAAGAAATCAATTTTCAGAACCCTCATACTCAATACACATATCGTCCTTAGAAAATTGAATTGGCTTTTACATATTTCATATGCTCAGATCGTATTTTCTAAGTGTCCTCATTTGAATATAACATGATTACACGTGATATATAAGGAACCATTTTTCAGAATTTCATTAAACTCAGTACTCATTTAGTATTTATTAAGTTAACGTGACATGTGTTCAGTTTATGCCATGTTCGTGCTATCGAAATTCTGACAATGTTATTATATTTTGATCACATGAGATTTGTGAATAACTATTTTTCAGAATTTCGTGAATCTTAGTACACACAGTTGTTAGTAAAATGACAACACTTTTGTGTATTTTGCTCATGTTGTTGTAACAGTCACACAGCCGCGGAATTTAAAAAAAAACTTTCTAAATGAATCGTTAATCTGAATTTTATCTAACTCGGTACGCACATAGTAACTAATTCAGCGACTTTATATGTATTTTGCTCATACCGTATTCAATTTTTAGAAAATGTCTACAAAGAAAGGCATCGCGAATTGACAGTTTTTGGTTCATGCTGTATTCAGTAATATATATTCGCCCATTTGGAAGGTTTTACGACGTGACTTCATCATTTTTAATACACACATGTCAAGAACTACAGGAACAATATAAAGTCAATATATTATTTACATACTTTATGATCCAACTCTGATTTAGCTAGTCTTTATTTTTGTAAGTATAGCATGTTAGAAGACAGCAAGAGATTACTTAATATTATAGCTGGTTCCCGCAACATTGTTTGTGGGGTTTTCAATTTAATGTGATACTCTATCTGAAACAATGAGATTTGAAAAGTGCTAAATGGGGCAAAATTATGTTAATGGTAACTAATGTGGGTTTCTGACATATTTTGAAAAGGAAAATTGTCCCACAATTTTTTTGGGTACTCCGTTCTGCCTCTGTACGCCGTTTGCATCCCACCTCCCACAAGGTATATTTTTTTTTGTAAAAACCTTCGTTAGTGCACACACAACTCACCAATAATTCTTTCATAAAATTAAATTTTTGGGTACCCCATTCTGCCCCTGTATCCCATTTCGACACCCCTCCCTCCAAATATTAGTATTTTTTTCAGCTGAAAACTTCGCGGATGCGCGCACAACTCACCAAAGGTTTTTTTTTGCCTTTCCCCTTAAATTTTTGGCTGTCCCGTTCCGCCCCTCTACTCCGTTTTCCCCTCCTGCTCACTACTCCAATTTGGTAGAAACCTTCGCCGGCGCACGCACAACTTACAAAAGTTTATTTGTTAACTAAATTATTTTTTGCAGAAATGTCATAGCAATCGGATCACTTGTATAGAAACGCATAGAAGACGTACAAACTATAATTTATCTCTATATATAAAAGAGAACACTGACTGACTGACTGACCGACTGATATATCAGATTGCAGCCCAAACCGCAAATCACTAGTGCTCCAGCAGATGTCACATCAGCAACTAGCAATAGTTCAACAGGAGATGCACCACGAAAAAAAAAAATCGTGTATTATTTGTTTATATAGGCCTATCTTATGTTATGACGTGTCTTAATATATATAATATTTTATCCTGCAATGAACGAGTTCATGTTTAGTAACAGTATAGAAATGTGTGAAAACTGTTACAATACTTAGCAAATAGTTCCTGTTGTGTGACTATTGGTTGTATTGGTGCACCTCTTCCTCTGCATTGGTAGTTGGTTGTGCATCTCCGACTCTATAATATGTTATTGGTGTTGCACCTCCTGCTGGACAATTAATGATTGGTGGTGCAACTCCTGGGGCACTGTTAGTAGTTGTACACCTCCTGCTGAATTGTTAATATTTGGTGTAGCACCTTTTTGTTAACTGATGTTAGTGTCTCAACTCCTGCTTGGCCATTGGTTGCTGGTGGTACACCTCTTGCTTACCTTACCGATGGTGTTTGTTGCATACTTTTATGGACCATTGGTCGTTGGTGGTGTATTTCCTGCTGAACCATTGATGATTAATGATGCCTAAGGTGGCTGGTGGTGAACATCCGGCTGAACCATTGGTAGCTAGTGGTACCCCTGCGGGGCCATTGGTAGTTGGTCGTACATCGCCTATTGAATGGTTCGTGATTGGTGGAAAACCTCCAGCTGAATCATCGGTGGTTGTGATGCATTTTCTGCTGTAATAGTGGCGTATGTTGCTGCACCTACTGACAGACCATTGTTGTGTGGCACTGCACTTCTTGCTGGATCATTGATTGTTGGTGTTTTGAAATACATATAAATCCCATTGATTATATATATTGCAGCGTGATTTTTGTTTAAGATAGATGTTTTCTCAAATACCTTAAAAGTGATTTCAGGAATTTTCGGAATTCCCTACCTAAAGAGGGGAAAGGGGTGAAAAGTGATTAAATGTGTTTTTAATTAATTTAAACTTTTATACCAAAAATACTATATCAAACAATCAGCACGGATTTCAAGTTGGTAAAACCACTTGTACAAATTTGTTTAATTTCATAAATAATTTATATGGAAATGTTACATCTAGAAACCAAAATTATGTAATATACTTTGATTAAAAAAAAAAACCATTTGACACGTGTCAGCACTCCATAATTTTGAAAAAAACTTTCTGATTTAGGTTTAAACACAACTTATATTAAGTGGTTAGCTAACTATTTTTCAAATAGAATGTTCACGGTAAGATTCGAAACAAAGTTCTCCACTTCCTATCATGTTTCATCAGGTGTTCCACAAGGAGGTAATTTGTCGCCTCTACTTTTTAATATAATTATTAATTATATAAGTCATGCTATAAAAAGTTCTAAGCCAGTCCTCTATGCGGATGATTTTAAATTATATAAGAACATTAGCAATAGGAGTGATTATATTGATCTACAGAATGACATTCTAGCAGTGTATAATTGGTGTTTAAATAACCAGATGTCACTTAATTTAGAAAAAAAAACTGTATGCATTTCCTTTACAAGGAAAACCAATATTATTACAAACAAATACTTCATTTTAAAACATGAAATTAAACGAGTTGGTTATATCCGTGATCTTGGAGTGATACTTGATTGCAAATTATGCTTCCATCAACATGTGGACAACTTAATTAATAGCTCTGTGCGTATATTAGGTTTAATAAAATCAATTACATATCCTGCAACTACGCCGGACTCCTTGCTTTGTTTGTATTATTCTTTAGTACGATCAAAACTAGAATACTGTTCAGTAATTTGGAACTCTATTACAGCAACAGATTATAAGAGAATAAAAAAGTTACAATGTAATGTATTTAAAACTATATTTAACAGGTTCCCAGCTAATAATTCTAACTTTGACTACAATAGTGAGTTAAAAAAGTTCAAAACTCACACTTTAGAAACAAGACGTTCTATATATGATGCTTTATTTACTAAGCAATTCATTTATTTCATGTCACTTGTGTTCTGCCATTAGTAAATATATCTGTTTTAGAGTTCCAAATTACAACCATAGAAGTAGTGGTACTTTTGGTACACCTAATAAAGAAGTGGACCTAGTTAAACGATGTGTTCTAATGTATAATAAATCATTTAGTGAGTTTGATCCCTTCGTTGGAGAGAAAATTGCATTCCAAAATTTATCAAGATATTATAAAACTTGAATCTGATTTCTTTACAAACAGTTACACTCGACATAGGTTGGTTATAAATAATTATCAGGGTACATTGCCCCCTCTTTTTGTTAATATCTTTCCTTTTCCTGTGTTTTATTTTCTGTTAGTATTGTCGGTCTATGTGTTTGTGTTACTGCTGCTTGTATAATAATTACATTTTTGTATGTCGTTTGTAATGTTATATGTTTTTGTATGTGTCACTCTGTTATTGGCCTCGGCTGTTGAGTGGCACAAAAAATCGGTATAATAAATAAAAAAATATATGTATATAACTTATAAATTTGATGATATTACATATTAAAACTGAATAAGTGAATATTGACGAAACCACTTTTAAATTGTCCTCACTCTAAATTTGAATCAGTAGAAATATTCTGACCACCTGTAGTTTTGTTCAAACTACTCCAACCAGTTTCAGTGATCAACTAATAATAATATGTTCATTTTCTCTGGTTTTAACACACATTAAGTAGCTATCACTTAGAACCGCAAAAGTCGCTGCGATGTATTGCAATAAAATATCTGCAGTTTGTCCAATACTGTCCCTTCCTGTTTCTATAGTTACTTATTTAGGTATACCTAATAAAGCAGGTCCATGGTAAGTAACAGAAGTAGAAGTAATACAGTGTTATGAGAAATACCGTATTGTGGTACAATGTGTAATAAAGTTACCACAAAGATACGGGGATTATTTTTCGAAGAAGACCAAAGCACTGATTTCTTTACGTTACCACGATATTTGAGAAATAAACGGATCAGCAAGAGTATCTTCTCCGCCTGGCAAGCCTCAGTAGGTGCAATGTGTAAGTGTGGGAAGGAGAAGGCACCAGGAAGACGGTAAGTGTGCCACGAGGGCCGCCAGTTCCTGGAGGCTGTCTTGTAGGCCCAGGTGTAGCGGTACTCCTTCCTGGTGACACCTCCACGGGCACCGTTAACAGTCGCCCCACTTCGCCGACCCCCTAGCCACAACACGCCCACACAAAAAATACCCCGTGCGGTGTTTGTCACCACCTTCTCGTGGTTACCTTCCCTTCTCCGTGTAAGAAGCCATCATCCACCACTTATACACCAGGAGCCTTCACGACAATCACAGCACACAATGCCAGTGGCGTACAGGGGGTACAGGGGTACAATGTACCACCCAAAATTTGAATGTGGGTTACAAAATAGAAATTGTACCCCCGTACATATTAGTACATAAATGTAAATATATAAAAATCAAATAAAAATTTACAATGCAGAAAGAGGTATGTTTCATCTAATTTTATGCTTATACTGACTTTAACTTACACAATTAAACTACTACTAACTTAAAAGTTTGAGTATAAATGTTTGCGTAAATATTCTGTGATTTAAGCGTACTGAAAGTGTTGGATTATTTTGAAACCACCCCGACTTTACACCCCTTTTTTTATCTGTACATATTTTAATAATCAGTTCACTATATTGACCAGGATTAGGCAAGTTTCCTTCCCCTTCCAGGGTTCGGGCTTCTCCGCTCGGCTACTATTATCTTCGCTAAGATAGAGAAATTCGATTTAAAGCTCAGTGAACGGCTTATCTATACAATGATGTTCGGCAGCTACGGTGTGTAGTTCGTTGAGTTGCAGAGGGCCAAAATATGTTGTAATTTGTACCAGCTGCCCGGCCGCGGCTTTGCACGCTATTCTTTTAAAACTTATCAACATTATTGTAATCTGGGTTCGATTACACCTGCAGAGTCAACCGGATTTGCACATTTGATAATTATGCCTGTACGATAACGCAGTTCGGTTACTTTTCTCGTGGATCTCCCGTTTTTTCGACACTTCTGTCAGCTGCCACTAATATGTGCGTCTATAATAGCATAGCAGTTCCCAGTCGCCTTTTCTTACACGGGGTTTGAACAATAAAGGTCTCACCAATGTTCCATACAATTACGCCAAGAAGGTCGTCGCAATTGTTAAAATGCAAATGTGTATACACAGGCTTGTGTCCAAAGTGGTACACGTTTCAATAAGTCGACAAAATGTAACAACTTAAAAATTGTTTCTTCGTGGTCATATCTGATTTTAGGTATTTCTGTAACATTTTACATCATTCCACCACTTAAATTGTCGAATTTTGAAAAATTATTAAATTGCTTATTAGGTACTTACGTAAGTTTCATTCATATTCAGAAAACATCTCAATATCTCAACACTTCTAATATATACAGTAGATGAAGTGATCTGGGGTAGAGGTTCCCTGCAGATTTTTTAAAAAATTAAATAATTGTTATATTTGTATGATATACGTATTACGTTATAGACATATATTGCAACTTTTTTTTTACAGCTATGAAAATTTCTAGATTTCATAGATATTGTGTGTAGGCAAGTAAAGTCAAATTTGACAAAAGAGTTTTATAGAAGAGACGAAAACCATCTGACTTAGAGAAATTAAATAAATTCACACTAAAGAACAGTGTCACAGGTTGCGTCAAGATATTAATAAAAAAAAGGCAATGAATATTTTTAGTTTCTTTAACAAATTGCCACTACTCTGCCATTTTTTTAAAATACGGAAAATGTCAATGCCGGTTTCTTATACGTGTCTTGACGTAACCCGTGACACTGTTATTCAGAGTGAATTCATCCGTTTCTTTAAGACAGTTGATTTTTGTTTCTTGTATAAAACCGTTTTGTGCAACTTTGTGATTTGACATATCACTATACAAATCCTGGATAGTTAGAACATTTTCATTACCGGAACTGTAAAAATAGTCACAATGTATATCTACAAAAAACCGTATCTCTTACAAATTTAAACATTGTTAAAACAATAAATACTTGGCGTTAACTCCCCACTTAATTGAAACCACGTTTCTTTCTTTTTAACGGACTTAAAGGTTAAAATTCAAAAAGTCCTGAAACTGTTTTTTAGGGATATGCGTAGGCTTGATTTTGCAACAAGAATCAATTCAACACCACAAAGAGTTTAAAAGTTGTAGGAAATTTATTGAAAATACATTTTACGGCTTTTCACCACCTTAATTTTTACATTTCGTAATATAGAAAAAAATCTGGCAATTTGCATTTTCGCAAGCTTTTTGCTTAAGTAAAAAGCACCTTGATATCTCAACTGGGTTAAGCACTATTGAAGATTTACGGAAAAACATATTTCACCCCAATTTATTAACTTACCTTAGTTTTCAAATTTCGGAAAAAAGAACCTTCTTAGTTGGTGTCTACGGCGTAAGGCAATGCCTCTTTCACAATTTCACAAATTAAGGTTCAGAGGTTAGGACTGTGCGTTGACGAGTGTATGAGAGTGCGAATAGGGCTCTTTATTTTATACTAGCTGCTCCGACAAACGTTGTTTTGTCACATAAATAACTTATTGTAAGTGTGTAAGGATGTGGTATATAAGTGGAAGAGGTCTAATAATAAAGAAATTAATAAATAATAATAACACAGCAGCGACACCTGGTGGGGATAGACTGGTATCAGCTCGTGGGGATAACTGATCAATTATCACTTACATAGTTATCGACCTGGTTCTATAATTATTAAATTAAAAATATTTACTAAACAATAGCACTTAGGAGTATAAAATAAGATAAAACCTATTCGCAGACCTACCGAATGTATATACAACATTTCATTGAAATCGGTTAGGCCCCTAAGCCGTTTCGGAGGAGTATGGAAACAAACACTGTGACACGAGAATGTTATATATTAGAGATAGAATGACTATTGACTATGTATGTAGTGTCAAAGTAAATTACATGAAAAGAGCAAGAGAACGTTAAAATATTGTTTTCATGTATGATACGCAATTGCGTCAAAAGAAAAAATGTATGGATGTATGTGAAAATGGTTATGAAGTTTCAAAGCATTCTTGTAGTTAGCATCATATTTTAGGTAATGTAGGTATGAAATTTACAAAGTTTACTAACGTGTCGTACGTTCGTTGGTTCAACAAGGCTACCAAATATGTTACTAGTTCAGCAGAAGACTGAGTACGTGCAAAAAATGTCGTCTTCAAAATTTTATAAAACATAAAATATATACAATTTGTAAAACATAAGGAAAATTATACTACCGAATCATGTGTAAACGAATAGCTAGAAAATATTTTGCGAGCCTGAAATTCGTTAAAACAAGTAAAACCGATACATAAATTTTAAAAAATGCATTCATTATTATTTTGCTGACTGCATCATATATAGGAGGCCGCGGTGGGCGAAGAAACTACAGTACTCACCACCCCACCAAGGTGATCCGGGTTCGATTCCCAGGGGGATCGGTCCCTGGACTATCGCGTGTGAGAATCGTGCCGTATTATGCCACTCGTCGGCGAAATTTCTCGGGAATCTTCCGTTACTCCCACCGCACATTCCGGCGCCGCTCCATATTCACATTACGTCATTCCTCACCAGCGCTAAAGACCTAGATTTTATTGCTGACCAAAAAAAATCTCTTCATACAGAGGAAATTAAGTTCCAATAAATGGCTGAATAGAAAATACTCTAACTGAAATTCGTTTAAACCAATTACATAGCAAAGAAATCGCCGGTATTTAAATTAAAACAATTTTGAAAAATTCAGAGCCTGCTAAGTGTGTTGAAATGTAACTTTATAAGGCTGTGCTTCTTCGACGTCAAAAGTTAAAGTATGCAACTGTTTTGATGGACGGATAACATTTTGGGAGACTGCTGAATAGCTGTAGATCACGCGATTAACGGAACTGCAGACGAAAGGTGGATGATTGATGAGTTATTTAGCTTTAGCTTTAGCTTTATACGCCATTTAAGATGGGGTAAACCGTTAATTTTTTTGTTTAATCCAGTGTTGATTGTACACTACCTGCGCCAGAAGTCCTAGTATCTGAGATTGCAGGGTTCGGAGGTCCGGGAAGTGACATGCGAAGTAGTCATTTTGATTTTACTATAAAATTCAAGAAAATATTTGTACTTTGAACATCTTGCCCGGAAGCAACGTTTAAGATGATCACATTACAACAAATAGCCCACGTTACACATGTAATTCCATACTACTGAATAATACGTACTAAATATTCTTCATATAAATATTAAACGTTTATGTATATTACCACGAAGCTAACATTGTAACATTATTTCCTTCAAGATTGAAAGCACATTGTTTTATCATCAGTATCATAGTATTTTCGTGATGGACATAGTAAGCGTGAATATTTCAGAACAAAGAATTTCTGGTAAGAAATACTATTTACGCTACTTTTATTTTTGTCTTAGTATTGCACATATTCTTGATTATTAACGGAGCCTGCATTGCAAACAACACCAAATGCTGTTGTAGCAATTTGTATGCCGCAAGGACGTTGTCAATATATAATATTCCGGTTACACATAGTTTATGGACTGATTGCTTAAATTACAGTGTGTAATGTCCTTGTTTTATTTTTGCTGCTATAAATTAATTTTTTCGTGGGTTAGGATTCCGTATTGTTCACTGTCTCTATGAAAAACTTTTCGCTAAAACGTTTTTCGAAAACAAAAAAAAAGCTATTCAAGCAAGTTTTATATTAGCATGTCTAAATATGAAAAAATGCTAAAATTGCACTATTTTATTACTTGAAATCTCACATTTTTCCCGAGGGAAGTCCCCCCGGACCCCCCGCTTTATTGAGGGGTTCAGTGTTCCAAAATGTACCCTCCCAATTCTGAACCGTTCCTACACTCGTGCACTATACTACCGTATATAGGATATTCACACACTATTTAGTACAGTTTCTTTTCTGTGTTAGACAACAGCATATATAGCGATATGTATTATAGTAGTAAATTATATATTTACAAATGTTTAGTTTCTCTTTACAATTGTGAATCGTTAAAGATAGATAGGATACTTTGCCTTAAACTTCAAAAAATAATATCTTTGTAACAAGGTTTCGATTAAATTTCAGATATTTTCGCGATAGATAACTGTTTTAGAACAAATATAAAATTAAAACAGCTCTTTTTCCGGCATTCACTAAAGCATCAATCTTAAGCAAAAATCAAGTTGATTATGAAGGTTCGATATAGAGCGACGATGAATCGGAAAAAAAAATGTTTTACTTATTTTCGTACCCTCTTGGGGTCGAAAAAAAGATACATGCCGAGATCAAGATCTTCAGAAAAAATATTTTCCCAAATATGTAATATTACACAAAAACTATGACGGGGTCGCCATTAGAAAAATACAAACACGTGATAAACGAAATAGGTACAGAACAGTCAAGTCAACTTTGTAAGCTATGCAATATATGTGTGACAAGTTTGATGAAATAGCTACCATGTGTAATAATATGCTAAAATATAAATAATGCCACCATTTTAAAATTATGAACATGGGATGAACGAAATACACTAAAGTAAAGTCAGAATAAATCTTAAGTTTGTCGCCGGCCAATGCAGATGAGCGGTCTATAGATCTTCGGCTGACGAAATTTTATGCGTTAACGGCTAGGCTTTCATTATTGATGTCTACGTTACACGTATACAAACCTAATTTAACACACAGAAAAATGTTTGGTATAGTCATCCGATTATATATATTTTTTATTAATTTATATGCGTGTCATAAAAAGCATTTAACAGTTTAATCAACCAAATATTTGGTTGTCTGGCAGATTTTGTTGGGAGGTTTAGTCTAGTTTAACAATGTTTCCCTATTCCAGTCACAAATGCTCTTAAGCTGCCTTCAACAAACCGGTAGTTCGTTCTACACTGAAGACGATTCAACACCGATAACATAAAACGAAGTCATTACGAAACTCAGTCACTTTCTTAAGTTACAAGTTTGTAGTGGAAGTTTACAAATCCCTGGAGTTAGTTTTGTAGCCCTTGCACCAGTTTCTTGGAATACGCTTCTTACAAACATTCATGAAGAAGTAGCATGAACAAATATTTCTGTGAACTAGTATTTCTGGCATTATTAACATTTTGGGGATTTTTTCTTAATTAAAATGTTATGTTTTGAGTGTTGTTTTGTTTAGACGGGAGTATTGCTGATCAATAATGCTTGAAACTAGTTTTTCTAGTATTTACAAGAGATTTAAATTATATTGTACTTAGAATTTAACTTAAAAGTATAATTTTAAAGGATGGAAACCAAATGGTAAATAGAACACGAGATGTTGTAAAATATAGAAATAAATGTAAATATAATGACAGCAAAACTAGGTCACAGTTAAATTATGTCACTACAGAAATTTAATTATTTTCTAGACAAGTAGCATTCAGATTTGACGTATTGGACTATGGTCGCTTATGAATACCAAGCGCTGGTCACATTTGGCACAGCAGTAGCTCTCTACCATGGCACAGTAATAGATTAATCTTAACAAGTGTATAGTTTCTTGTACCCTGCGACTGCAAGAGAATGTTATAAATTCGCAACAAAAAAAACAGTAATAACAAAATTACTAAGACTTCGAAAATGAACAAAAAGGAAGCCAGAAATTAATTTTGTTTGCAAATATTTAGCAGTCAGATTATCGCAAAATAAGATTTCAGCTAGTATGTAATGGCTAACCAAAGAATACACTAAAAATTCAAGGAGTGTGAAAATTGTGACAATACTGGACGAGAACAAACGAGGAAAAACAAAGGAAAACAGATACCGGAATAGACAGAATCCCAGACAATACACCTTTTAGTAGATAGATCAATGTAGTAGGCATCCTTCAACGACAATATATCTTTTATGGTTCAGTTTTCTATTTCGTGCTATTTAATTTCTATTCTGAAATTATTTGTACGTTTAACATTCTTAGACAAAAGAAAATCAGTTTTCTTTTGTTTTCTTGATCTAAGTCCTTTCTTTTTCAGTAACTAAGAAACTTTCAATCAAAATGGTGGATGTTCAGAACAATTGAACAGTATATCATATATACACCCGTTTTACGAAAAATAGGTCAAATTTAATATTAAATTTTGTTCAGTTCCTTTGTTCACACCTTCTAGGGCTTAAACTCCTTTAAGGGGCTTTTGTGTTGAGCTTTATGACGTTACCAAATATCTTCGAGCTTATACAGGATGGAATGTAAATCGCGGAAAATTTCGCGAGTACAGGTAGCCAGACCTAACTCAAGCACAATGAGTTTAGGAACCACGCCTCTGTTGTCAAATCACGAAAGGTGCGTTAATGAACATGTTAAGTGACGAAAAGTCAACTACAACTACAAATTGAACGCTGACATTCCTGATTCAATTCAGATGCATGGCGACATGTATGCAGGGAATAAAGACTAAATACCATCCCATGCGTTGGAAACATGGGGTCGCCTCTGTTATTATGCATGTATTTCTGTACATGTACGCCTGCAGCAGCCCATCATAGTGAATAAATAATCGGAATGACATAAGGAACATAAAAGGCGCACTGGTTCGAACACGCTCAGACAAACCGTTTCTGTGATACAGTCATTCAAAAGTCGGAGTATTGTGGCAATGCCGACAGGTAAGCAACCCGTGTAGAGAACGTACATGGTGACATGCTGCCAAGGCGCTACTGCAGATGATTTCAATGGATCCCACATATAGATCGCGCACCGCGTCGGTGTGAGTCGTTCGTTTGCACAGACCATCTTTCATCGCGATGAGCTGTAATAAATATCTATACAGTCCCGTACAGCACGTAACTGAAGAGGATCGACTTCGCCGGCCACAGTACTGTCACTGGCCGCTGACGGCACTTCAACAAAACTCGAACATTTGGAGTCACATCTTGTGGACTGATGCTCATTTTACCCAATAAAGTGTGCTTACCACCACCATTTATATCACGGCAGTCCTCATGTTATTCGTGCCAGGGGCTGTCAGGTCCGACGGGTCATAAAAATCTGAGGCGATATCCGGGGAAGCAGATCTATAAGACCGTAGGCCTAGCTCTTGCCTGACAGACTCACAGAAGTCGGGCAAGCAGTGTTTCTCCGCAGGGTACCGCGGGAGCTCTTAAGGTCATGCTCTAATTGTTTAGAGGTATTATTTTTTTACGTCTACACGAGAACAGGTATAAAAAATCTGTCAGGTAGTTTTATTTAAAATAGTCTTCTCCATGTTAGCTGATTTATTTCAAGGCAGCAAGTACTATGATTTTAGCTAACTATGTAATTAATGAATTCTAGTTAATTGATGTTTCAGCCGAAACCTCAGAATTTCTTGCTTTGAAAAAAAAAATAGCTATCACGGCAAAAACCATATTAAACTAGACTGCCGAGTGATTTTTGATATCTGCTCTCGTTTAAGTTAAAAAAAAAAAAACTATAGCAAAAACCGTCAGGCATCTCAATTGAATCCGGAAGGTCAGCGTTCCATTTGTAGTGGTTGTTGGATTATCGTCACTTAAGATATCAATTATCACAACTTTCACGGGGATATTTCCATTGACAATAGATGCGTGGTTCTTATACCAATAATTATTTATTTAAGTCTGGCGAGCTTTTACACGATTTACATTCCACTGTATATGCCTGTCTCTCTCTCTGTCTGTATATCTCTATATATATAAAAATGAAAGCTGACTGACTGATTGACTGACTGACTGACATATCAAACTGCAGCCCAAACCACTTGACCTAGAATCGTGAAATTTTTTGTGGGGGTTCCCCTCAGGTCGTAGGCGAGCACTAAGACGGGATTTTTCGAAATTCGACCTCTAAGTGGGTGAAAAGGGGTGAAATGTGAGTCCGAAGAAACGTCGATAGAGCTCGAACCCGAAGGCCAATCGTCGTGATTTTTACTTTAATAGGACACTCGTAAAAATGCATGTAAGCCATTTTAAGGATTTTTCGAAGTTCAAAATTTAAGGGGGTGAAAAGACCGTAAATGTTTTTCCAATCAACTATCGATGTCTATCGAACCCTTCGGGGTAGAGAGTTGATAATAACTTCAAAATATTACTTACGTAAATACCCAAAAAGTTGTTTTAGGTTTTTTGAAATTCGACTCCCAGGCAGTAAAAAGGGGCAAAATGTGTTTTTAATAAATCGTCTATAC
>PNEQ01031304.1:0-10180 GCA_003012365.1 Medauroidea extradentata
ACAATACATCTGGTACAAAGTTATGCCTACATTGTGCAAATTAACCTCTCTTTACTTGCCTTTATAACATAACATTGTGATGTGCTGGCCATTTTTACTCATCAAATTCAATTTTGATCAATAAATATTTATAATACTGCAAACTAGTGCAGTTCAATATTACAGAAAAAATTACCTCTTCATAAACTGAAGATACTCGTTAACAAAAAAATGGGACGTGCTAGCCTTTTTTACTCAACAGATATGTAATCAGCAACCAACACTCGTGTCAAAACAGCTGGATTTGTTCATGTTACCAAAACCTTGTCGACCAGTGTAATTTGTTGTATATTTGTATATACATATGTATGTTTGTATATGTAAGGTAAATAATGCCATAGTTGGTGACATTTGTAAACAGAGAGTTCGTCTGCCTACATATTTTACAAAACGTGTGTTCAGTTTTTTTTTTTTTTTTTTTTCTTTTCGTACGTCTTATAGTTTTCCAAGTGAGTCACAGACTTCTTTCAGTCACAAGGCGAGGTACTGTCTCAGATTTGTAAACTTTTCTCCTAACGTACTTAATTGCCAAGTCATTTGTATTATTTATCTCATTTTTGTTTGTTAAACAACTTATAGATAATGTATGCTGTAAGCTGCGACTATGTTCCAGGATTTAGATTAGTTTTCATTTAAGTTTTGTCGCAGCTGCCAGCTGATTTTATTTTAACTACGTCAATGTTGTATACTTAGTTACTATTTTGTATTGTTTCTAGTTACATTTCCACTTATATTATTGTTACTTTGTGCATGTGATATTTGTTTAAAATTTACTGAAGTGTAAGAGAAGGCATTTTAGCCTTAACTTCGCCAAGAAAATGAAAGACGAAATAAATAAATAAATAAAATCTCACATGTACAGTACATACATAACCGGCAACCATAAAAAAAAAACATTTTCAGATCATATGTTCCTGCAGAAAAATCACGGGGGGGGGGGGAGTGGTGAATGTCAAACACGAAATATTTACACTGAAGTAACAACTTGCCGGTTCAGAAGTTGCGAGGTTTACAGCCAGACATATTTTTAGCTCCCCGTTCTTTTTCCCCCCCGGAATGTGGCAATGGTAGAGTCGGACTCACCGGCCGGCCGAATCCGGCAGGGCAGGTTCATTTTTAAAACTCAATTAGCAAATTAAAAAAAGCCCTGCTCGTTGAAGATTCTTTCAGCGAATCCGGAGAATTGAAACCCTTTCACCCCTACCTTGTTATGCTATCTCTCTCTCTCTCTCTCTCTCTCTCTTGCCTCTCTCCCCTCTCTTCCCCTCCTCCCATAACCGCCACGTCTCTTTATTGTTCAGCTAAAGAAAAGGTTTTCACACGACCCAAAATACTTTTGGCACGAGACTTCGGAAAGCAAAGTGTTTTACAAGAAAGTCGTCCAAATGCCTTGCAGAAGGAGAGCAAACATTTTTAAAAACCACTAAACAAGTATTCACTCTCGGTTTTACAGGGAGGGGGGAAGGGGGTTACCAGTCTGTAGCCCCCTGCCCCCTTTTAAGCATTATGTAACCAAAGTATGTCCAGTCGCCTCAAGGAAACTGGAGTTTTGTTCTATGATGATCCAAGTACATTTAATGTGCCCTACTTGTATGTATATTATTTTTAATGTTCTGTAACAGCAAACAACCACATTTATGAGATGGCTGGTAGTTTTTACAATCCATAAAACTACGAAGGGCCTCTCTCCCACAAAAATAATGTTTATAAATCCGCCACTGCAGGTAGTGATGTAGCAACGTTAAATCAATGCTCAAATGTAAAATTATATATATATATATATATATATATATATATATATATATATATATATATATATATATATATATATATATATATATATATATATATATATATATATATATACACGTATACATATACATGTATACATACGGCTTGTGTTCATTGCAAATTAAAATTAAAATCAATGTGCTCGCCTACACGTACTAACTCATAATATATGTATATTTATATATAGGCTATATATATATATACACACCGTATCGCACATAAACATATAATATTATAATATGTGTCTGTATGAGTTGGTCGGTGTGAGCACGTGCGTGCACATGTTAGTGAAGCGAACAATGCGTTTTATTTTAATTCGCAATGAATGCATGCCAAAAAGAAGAATATATAGTATGTTTCGGCAAAATTACACACACACATATAAAACATATAAATGCATATAGGGGCTATATGTAAGTATACATTGACAAAAACGTTACTGTAGTAAACATGTTTTTTTAAGTTATTACACATTGACCATCAATTTTAAGGAGAATGGTACGTAAATCAAAAGTTTGGTTTAAGTGCCTGGTCTGAAAAATAAATAGGTTTGCTTTTACGAACGATATCTGGCGGAGGTAACTTGCATTTAATGAGTACTGTGGGATACTGAGGTGAAAATGATGAAGTTTGGTACAGTTTGCATGCTGCAATATAGAAATAATTGTACATGAATTGAAATGTTGCAAGGTTGTAACAGAAGTGTTACGAGCCAATGCGAGACCACGTGTGCGATGTGCCACCTCCTACATTCATGGTTGTCACTGGTGGCTGGTCACCCTGCCTGTAATGTCAGCCTAGCCAGATGAAAGGAAAACACCATACAGAACCGTTAGACGGCCTCAACTACACTATAAACCAATACTGGACACCTTACAATTCTAGGAGAACACTGACTGTGTTTCCACCTCCAGCCAACAGATAACAACACACTACTTGCTATTAATTAAATATGAACGTTGCCAACATAACAACACGCTGATGAAATTTCTTTTCTCAACGAATGGCCATTTTTTGTTGCTACAGCCAAAGATAAATAACTAAATTATAAACAGTAATGTGTAAAACACATAAAAAGAGAACATTCGTGTTGAAGAAGAGTAATAACATTAATTTATTTTGTAGTGCCACCTCATGTTTCTAGGTTATTGTTCGTATATTTATCTTTGTTATTAGCACTTAGCTGTCCTGTATTGTTCTGTTTGACGACCTTGAAACACGTGTTCCCGTGCCTGTCTAGAATGGTTACGTAGGTTGTAATATCTTAACAACTGGAACCTTCGTGGTCAGTCCGAGTCATCGTTAACTGGGAGAATGGCCCAGGTGTTGTGCTGCTGAGTGTAACTAGATCTCTTGGTAGCCGAGCAGGTAGTGGTTGTTTGGCGCTTAGCCAGTTACCGGGAAGAGTGAGGGAAGTGACGGCAACGAGTAACGCGGGAGCTACACAGCGGTCAGCTAGTAGCGGGAGTGTAGTGACGAAGATTGATCGGTGGCACAACAGTTGAATGAGTGCGTGTGTGGAAGGAACGAGCAGGTTAGACTTGCACGAAAGATATTGCTGTAGCTAGTAAGAAAGTTCTACAACGATACGTTAAATTTGTGTGACTGATGAAATTTGAGGACTGCTTTTTGTGAGAAAAACAGGCAACAATAAACAGCTTCTGTAGTGTATGAATATTAGTTGATAGAAATGATAATGATGTATTTCCAGCCCAGTGATTTATTTTAAACTCAGAGGAAACGCAACACGTAATCCTTAACTTGAGGAGATAAGTGTAAATTTTCTTCGCCAACCGGGAATCAAACCCAGAACCCTTGACCCACAGACCAGAAGTTCAAATCAATAAACTAAGGTTAACTAAGGTTAATTCTACTACATGATGGAAATAAAATGTTTTCTCTTATGGGAGAGTTTGGTACAGTGGAAATATCGGCCGGTAGTTTAATAAATGGTGAATATGTTTGTTGGCAACAACGAATACTTTTTTTTTTTATGTTTGTGGAAGTTGTGCCGCTGCCCACTCGCATTGTATACGTCAATGAAAATAGTTTAGTTTATAGTATTCAGATTAATATCAACAATTAAGTACATCATAAGCAGAATCCGGAAAATTTTGCTAGTTAATTGAACTGAAGGTTACTGTGTTATGTATTCTCGATGCTCAGCTGTCTCTTGATTGGCTGCTGTCCCAGAGTGAAACAAGTTTATCCAGGTCAGGTACGACAATTTGCGGTACTTGTTTACTTCAGTATTGGCTCAACGTTCTTCAGAACGTCATTGATGAAATTTGATTTTATTGCGTTCTGTGCATAAATGTACCCACATTTCAGTTTTATCTTAACATATAATGAACTCGCGGGTAAATGTTAAGAACAGTTATTCAGCGTGTACCTCTCAAACTGTTTGTTGATTTCAGATGTATAATTTATTAATGGAAAAAGTTTCTACAGCGGTTATAAGTAATCCCAGGGACCAGGGCCGCGTATTGGGAAGGGAGAGGAGGTGGAGCAGAGAGGGAATTTTCCCCGGGCTTCACATTCTAGGGGGCCTCACTTTTGAATAAAAAAAAGGATTATTTATAATTTAATTAACTGGCGTTTTATTATATGTAGCACAATAACGAATAGTATTCATTTAGTTATGTAAGAATTGAATTTTAGTAACTTACATATTTTGCTTTCCTCGCATATACTGTATTTGTAATATATTTGTGTGAATTTAATGAATGTTATTGTGGTACTTGCAACTGTAATGATTATATTAGTGACTACATACCAATTCAAAGAAAATATGCAATATCTTAAAAAATATCACTTCATATAAAAAGGGAGGAAGAACGTGGGAAAAAAAGGGTGGGTGCACCGATACATGTTGCCCCGAGCTCCTCACATCATCAAAAGTACAGCTATGTAAACTATGTTTAGGTTTTGAACTTACCTAGCATAACGTTAGGTTATGTCATGTTAGGTTACGTACCTAACGTAATCTAACATAAACTAACCTAACTTACGTAGGACTACTTCTAACCACTTTAGAAACATTGTTTTTTTATTTTTAAAGTGTACATCCAACGTCAATTGTTTGGCTGGTACACGACGAGTAAATGTCTCTCCTGTTTGTCTCGCTACGACTCTAGAGTTAGCAAGTGTGAAGTCTCTACTCACGTGATCATAACAATACGTGTCTGATGTATGTGATTCCAAGGATCGTGGTGACGAAGCCTAGACGAATGTTGATTACCATAAATTAAAATCGTGCCAAGAAAATGGAAATTAATGGAAACATTTTGTAACAATCATAAATTGGCGAAGACGGAGTTTACGGATGTGTTAACCGACGAAAAACATGGCAGTGTCTTTTAGCAGGCTGTCCTTGTGAACATAGGACGTCCTGGCTAGACGAACTGGTGATACAAACTACAGTCGCGGCCATGACAGTGAGTTTAACGTAACAATAAATAAAGAACTAAAATAACCGACGTAACGCAACCAACAATATCTCCTCGTAACACATTACTACGCGAGAACTCACAACCTTCTGCGTTCTAGGAAACGGGTGAGGTGTTGCACCCGCCGTATCCCACTTGCATGTTAAGTAGTGAATGTATTGTAACGGTCAGCTATGCGAGATTGTGAGGTCATATGAATATTTCATCGCCGTATGATTCGTGGGACAAATGTTGTGTTCTACAGTGCCTGAAAGCGCATTCGTAAATGTACGAAGTTGCAGTCTATGACACTAAAAAATATTTCTCATATAAATTTCCATCATTAATAAAAAATTAATTTTACAAATATGCGTAGTTTAGTGTGTTAAAAGGCCATATACGTGTCTTATATGGAATATAAATGTCAACAGCCACATGATTTAAACTTACTAAGTTACAGTCTATACTTTTTAATTAAATTTTTTTTCGTATGTTTAATTTTATAAATAGTACTTCATGAAAATTGTTCCGTAACATTTTAGTCACAAATAATAATTATAAATGCAGTGCACGGAGCCGAATTTAATTGTTAACTATGAAATCTCAACGTGTAAAAGTATAGTAAACAAAAATGGTGGCGAAAGATGAAATGCACGAATGCTATTGGCTACATGCAAGCACGGATACGTAAGAGTCACGGCCGTAGAAGAACAGGTCTGGACACTCGCCTGGAAACTTGACCCCCTTGTTGTTTGGCTGTAGTTCACCAAGTTACCGAGAATATTGTGTTTTATTGGCGCTGATGTTAGGGCGGTCGGGTCGGACTAAACTCCGCCCACTTCCTTTCCGCTAAGATAAACAGTTTATCAAAACGAATTTTTTAATCAATTTATGAAATACTTTCTTCGCCCACAAATTTAAGAAAAGGCTCTAGCAATCTTTATTTACTTTATAAATTTAACAATGGAAAAAAGTGGACGGAGTTTTAGTCCGACCGCCCGGATTACAGCTCCAAAAAGTACGACATTCTCGGTAACTTGACGAACTACAGCCAAACAACAAGGGGGTCAAGCAGAATACATTGTTAGATAGGCGAGTGTCCAGACCTGTTCTTCTACGACCGTGGTAAGAGTTCAGGGCTGACCAACTTGTGTTTCCGTGTCCGCTTGTACAACACACTCGGAGTGTCTTGCGTTGGCGAGTCACTGCAGGACGGGCCTCAGAGACGTACTAATGACTGCACGAGTACAGCTCGGGCTATGTTTCCATAGAAAATTCTTTGCCATGAAGGGTAAACTAATACGGATATATAGTCAACTCCCGATTATCCGTACTAATGGAGGGGGCCGATGCCTCGGATAGTCCAAAATCACGGATAATCCACTTTTACCTTTTGTTAGATCTCAGTATAAGGAAAAAAAGTCAAATTATTTTCTGCAATAAGCCAGCAATTTAATTCAGTAGACTCTCGATTATTCGCATTAATGAGTAGATTATGTGCGCCAATAATATAAAAACACTCATAACAAGAAACATCACGGATATCGTATTTAGCCAAGTGAAAGAAATCTCGTTAATCGATTCTTGCGTGTAACGTGGACAAGCCCGTTAATCCATGCATGCGCTGATATAATTGTTTTGCTTGCTGGAAATACTTAAATCTTTTTCAAGCCTTTCAAAATACAGTCCCTGACATAACAAGTCGGTGAACATTATGAGAGCAAACACAGCGTGTATTTGTAAATACTAATTTTTTTTTATCTTTTTTAAGCTATTTAAAGTGAAGCATTTTCCCCGGATAACCCACAAATCAGATAATCCGCACACGGATAATCGGGAGTCTATTGTAGTTTGATTGCCTCGCTTATGTATACTTGAATGTAGCAAGTTTAGTATGAGCTGTTGTATCGTGACAGGAGGCTACCAGAGTGTCAGAGTATCGTACCCATGACGTAGACTTACAGCTGGGCGCTTGTAGGAATCTGCTTGTCTTGACATCAACTGAGGCCTTACAATGGATCAGCGCAGGAATGGGAGGGGCGGCGGGAACGGGAGATCCCTGAGACCACCCAGTACCAGCGGCTTCGTCCGGCACGATTCCCACATGAGCGAATCCGGGGACCGACTCCGCCGGGAATCGAACCCGGATGGCCTTGGTGGGAGGCGAGTTGTCTGACTATTAGTCCACCGCGGCCCCAGGTGCCTGAAATAAAGAATGTTTTTGAAACTACGAAATTTTATTCCTGGCCGGTTATTTTGCCGTGTTCCGTTATATGCTGTTGTTTAGGTGCCTTATTTAGAATCAATTACGAAGACTTGTCAGCACAAAAGAGTTTGGAGAAGCTATTTTGAACCGGATAATTAATTAATGTTAGACTTGCGGTGTTACTGCAAACTGTTCACGGCGTATAGTCGGGTGTAACAAAGTTTGCCATCCAACTCGATCGATCTTCGCCAGTGCAGTACAGAATATATAAATCTGAGTGTAACTATCAGCACGGCGATATCGTCATGGTAGCCTCCTCCCCTCTTCTCCCCCTCTCCTTCCCGTCCACAATCAAGTGTCGCCAGTGACAGAGGAGTACAAATTCCATACTCCATAAACTAAAAGTCTCATTTCACCACAAAAAAAAATTGTCTGGAGACAGCATCAATTTTTTTAATTGACCGTTAATTTGAAAAATTCATTTCGTGGGTTATTTATTTGTATATTTCCAGCGCCTTGTGCTCGTAGCCTTTGGAAGGGACCCGTACGACAAGAATCATATACAAAGAGTAAAAAAAACTACAAAAATAGATTAGATACACATACAAAGGCACTTAAACATACCGTGAATATACAATAGAGCTAAAATAAACACTTAGCAGATTCTATGAAGCTCACAATAGCTTCTCAAATAAGGTTGTGAATAAATGTATTATGACATTAATATTTGCAATAAAAAATCCCTTTGTCCCATATTTAATTATTATGTTTGAGAATGCCCACGAAATGTGACGAATCCCCCTACCTGGCAACACTGCCACAGCCTGCCTAGACCCCCACCTAACCACACTCACTCCACGGGAGATGGTTCATATGATATTGACTCGCGAAGGAATGAGGTTGCGCCGTCACTAGTACGGCTTCTCTCGTGTCAGTTACACTATATATAACAGCATCTGTAGTAGCTCTGAGTGTAGGAACTCCCACGCACAGTACGGCACCTCCACTTCCGAGCTAGTTCCCGCCTACTGAGTCTTCAGTGCGACGTCGATTGTATGAAGCCACGTGTGTTTTGCCTAACATACAGGCGAAATGTCAGGCGGACAGAATGCCCGGGCGAAACTCGTACAGGTAAATCAAATCTGAAAACTACTGAACAGTTAAGGCTCGGTTTCAGTCGCCATATTGAATTTTATTATTTTTCACTTTTTTGGAATTCTGAGACGAAAATTGTTAAATATGCGATTATACCTCAAATTCTATGTACATTTCGCTCCAGTACAGACCTTGTGATTTGGCTGTTAACAAATAAGTACGCCGCAATTTGTATGGCAATGTTTTTTTTATATTCATAATTTACCCAACAAATTGCGGCGTTATTATAAGTTAACGGCTAAATCGCAAGGTCTGTACTGTAGCGAAATGTACATAGAATTTGAGGTATAATCGCATATTTAACAATTTTCGTCTCAGAATTCCAAAAAAGTGAAAAATAATAAAATTCAATATGGCCACAGCAACCGAGCCTTAATACTCGAAGGACTAATAAGATTTATAATGGCGTAAGTCTCAAATATTTAGTGGTTGTGTCGTTATTCATACTATACAGATTTTCCAAAAGAATAATTCGCAGTAAATTTTCCACCTTTAACTTAATTTCGGAATACCATTTGAGTATTGCAGGAATGCATCGTAATTTGCAAACAAAGAATTTATTTACGTGAAAACAATTTTTCTGGCTTACATTACTGTAAATCTAAGCCCCTTATTTGTACGTTGAATGGTTTATAGGCAGAGGCAGAAGTAGCGAGGATTTGCATTGTTTGAGAGGTGTGTGTAGGAATGATGCAATTTAATCAGTTTTTGTACCTAAACTGTAAATATAGCGTTGCTAATTTTATCTTCGAGTAGTTTATTTTATTTCGGGGTATGGGGGGGGGGATGTATCCCGACTTCCCCTCCTCTGGCTGCGCCACTGTTTATAGACTATAACAGCTTCAGAAAAAAAACAGTAGCAAAACGCCGTTTATGACACAACTCAGTGGCGGTGCGTAAGGCCGTGCTCTCGTGCTGTAGCACTGAGTAAACTTTTACAAAGTTATTGTGTACTTAATTTTATTAAATTTCAGGTAATGTGACACAATTTATACTTCTAACCTTTCTTTATAAAAGATCGACTGTTTTGCGCTAAGTTTTATAGGCGGACGGAATTTTCTCAAGTAATTTCGTTCGTGTAAGCCGCCCTTTTCTATGGTGTAAACCTGGCTCAGTGCTCCCACGGACTAGCGCACGGCTGTCACTCCTCTTTCCTACCCCCTGTCCTAGCCAGAGGCGTAGAGAGATGCGGGAACCTCGTCTTTATCAACACCTGCTCCGTGCAATGAGCAGAGTAGCCCTGCTATCTACTGCGCAAGCGCGCGACAGTTACGTCAGCGTGTTGACAATGATGGCCGCTTGCGTCGCGCACGTGGTTGTACATTGCAGACTTGTAAACAAAGTGATTTTCGGTGTCGCGTGGACGTGTAGCTGACTTAGAATAACTTTTATGAATAGTACTTTACTATGTATTATTATTGTAAGTTGTGGGCGTCAGTGACGTGATACTGTGCATAAATAACGAACTGCCGTAGAATCTATGTTATTAGTCTTTGGCGCAATGGATACATTACCGACGCTTTATGATGGGATAATTTGGTAAGTCGAATTTTACAATATT
>PNEQ01031308.1:0-39412 GCA_003012365.1 Medauroidea extradentata
CCTCGCAACACTGCTTTGTACAAGTACTGTTGACTTACCTGGTTTCATACGTCCCGTCGCCCTCGCAACACTGCTTTGTACAAGTACTGTTGACTTAACCTGGTTTCATACGTCCCGTCGCCCTCGCAACACTGCTTTGTACAAGTACTGTTGACTTAACCTGGTTTCTTACGTCCCGTCGCCCTCGCAACACTGCTTTGTACAAGTACTGTTGACTTAACCTGGTTTCATACGTCCCGTCGCCCTCGCAACACTGCTTTGTACAAGTACTGTTGACTTACCTGGTTTCATACGTCCCGTCGCCCTCGCAACACTGCTTTGTACAAGTACTGTTGACTTACCTGGTTTCATACGTCCCGTCGCCCTCGCAACACTGCTTTGTACAAGTAATGTTGACTTACCTGGTTTCTTATTCCAGCCGTGTTTCACAAATTATAAATTAACTGGAATATATTCATTTTAGCGCCTCCGGATACACACAACATATACGTTCTAGGAGTTGTCAAGGTAAACTATTGAGACAGTATACAAATTACAAGATATTTGTTTGTGTTTGCCAGAGGTATAGTACTGAGCAAGACCCACAGAACTACTAAACAAGTACAGGTTGTACAAAGTGCACACAGTTTAAAGATTCACTACAGACAAATGAATAAATTAATCATACAGTTATTTAAACACAGAGATCTGAAAAATAAATTAAACAAATTTACACCAATATTATATATACGTATTCACCTTTAAATTTAGGTGATGATACATCGATGGACATATGTGTAAGCGTGTATGTAGATACATTTAAAATACGATATTCATGTTAAACTTACATTAACTTAAATTGTCGTGGCTGTGGTATAAGGAATTCTATCGTGTTCAGAACTTCGGTTTGTCCGTGGCTCGGCTGAGCGTTTCCAGATACACAATGACTGCTGTGTTACCAAACACACCGAAAGTTTGCTACCATTTATCTACTTTTTTCTTAGTTTGACGTAGAAAAATACTGGAACATTACAGTTAAAGTTAATTTTTTTGTTGTGTACCAACATCGCACAAAAAATTTAGTTTAATTTTCGTGTCCTGAAAAATGCCACCGAAAATATCTAGTTAAGTGATGTAAGAAATATAGTCCTGTCACTACAGGACAATGAATAATTGGGTCGGGTTCTCTGGTGCTATGTATCATATCGTTGAACGTAGATACTAATATAACATAGCTGATAGCTGTGTTTTTGTTATTGTTTGCGTAAGTTTAAGTATGGTTACTACAACAGAAGACTCCAAATTATAGTGGCAGAATTAAGTTATTCTGCAACAAAGAAAGCATTGTTAAATATGTATACAAAATTCTATTCAACTTGACATTATTCCTAACATTTTCGTTACATAAAAAATTCTATACAATAGTTTTTGCATAGGGCCATGTCGATGTTGTATGTCTACAGCATTCCACCTACATTTTTAATTAATTGTTTTTCTAAATTAAATATTCATAATTTATGTTATTAATGTATTTGATGTACTTTATTAATTTCTCTTGTGATTGACGCTAAATGTAATTTGAAGTCATATTTTATATATTTAAAATCATAATTTTCAGTACAATAATTGTCAAATTTCAATAAGTTCAAATTTTTTAATATTTCTTGTAATATTGTTTTGTGTTTATATACTTATCAGTGTGCTATGACGCACGGAAGTTAAAGAAAGACCTTGATTACTGTGATCAGTAACTATAATAATTTTTTTTATTTCTCTTAGTAAGAGAATTCGTGATATTTTCTCTTTTGCGATTTCCGCAAATGAGTTTTAAGTTAGCGTCACTTCTTCTTGGAAAGCTCCTAGGACATGTCGTCCCACGGCAGGCTTCTCTGCTGAGACGACGATCCTGCCGTCATCGTAAATTTTAGGGATCTTTTGGAGTAGATCCTAGGTCCAAGAAGTCGTTTTAAAAGTTTACCAGGTTCAGAAGAGGCAATTTTATGTTAATTTCTATTTAGTTTGGAGTGAACTAGAAGACGACGAGGGATGATGCGTAAGACAGACGCTTACGAGCCTTACTATAAGTTCTATGAACTGTCTTCAGTGTTAACGTCTTAAACTGTATTGCTTTAGACTCCAACATTATTTATTAACGTTTCAAAGTGATATATTAATTTTCTACATTTTTTGGCAATTAATTGAGGAGAAGATAAGCCTAACCAGAGGTCTGATATAATTTTAGAGACTTAAATTCTACCGACTGAGCAAATTTAAATGTAATAGACCTGCAAGATTAAATTACAGATTTCTTTTTCTTAATAGAATTTTAACTACAGTTTCTGCAATTATTATTTCATATTTAAGTTTTTGTGAGTGCTGTGAATATGTTTTGTTGTATCTGGTTGAGAGCAGTACTTACTGGTAATTATCACTTATTTTCTTTACAGTGTAGGGAATAGCACCTATTTTACACTAAATTCTTTTTTGTTTTAATTATATTTTTCCTTCTTTACTATTTCTAATTACGTGTTCTCTGTGTAGATGGTTTTGTCAGTGTTCTGTATTTTACCAGTGTAATATGTTATCACAGAAATAGCTCATACGCACTACAACACAATCACACACATACACACACACACACACACACACACACACATATATATATATATATATTCATTTTAAAAATCAAAAAGAACAAAGAAAGATTACAATGTCAAAATGTTTGCGTTTTCTGTACTGTGATATAATTTGAATTTCGTTGCTTATAGTTAACATCTTTAATATTGGTAGAAGCCAGACTAAACTCGGGTGGTGTTAGTTCCTAAATATCTCAGATTCGCCGCTTAGATAATTCTGGTTACTCGGTTGACTACATTAACCGCACATTACAGTATATTTTTTTTTATAGTTCTCCTAAATACAAAACATCAAACTAATGTAAGCTGTAAATAATATAACTGGTAAAATACTTATCAATCTTGCAGTGTCGCAGTATATGGCTGTAACTTATATCTCAATGCACGACATATTTGAATTTATCACCATACGTATTTAGATAGAAAACCTTAATTATATGTAATTACACTCAAGCAAATTATAATTTTTTCGCACACATTGACAATTAAAATTTCTCTTTCTTTCTTCCCCTGTTATCATACATAGAATAAATGAGTAGAAATATTGCCTTCTGCTCATTAAAATGACCTTTGCAAACAACAAAAATACTAAAAATGGTAACGTTACAGTACTTAATTACAAAACATAAGCTATCTCAAATAATATACGAGTTTTAAGCCCATGTTCTCTCGTCTCTATTGTTTCTGAGATAAATATTTCTCTAAGATTTAAACGAGAGAAAATTTTAAAAAATCTGTTTGGCAGTTTTGTTTAAAATAATTTTTGCTGTGATACATTTTTTTTTTTTTTTTTTTCAAATCAAGAAAGTGTACGGTCTCGACAAAAATGTCAGTTAACCAGATTTTTGTTGTAAGTTACATAATTAGTTAAAAACATAGTATTTACTGCCTTGAAAAAAAATCGGCCAACATGGAGAAGACGGATTTTAAACAAAACTGTCAGACATATTTTTGATATCTGGTCTAGTTTAGGCGTAAAAATGTAATATCGCTATATACGTAGACAGAAGCGAGCACGGTCTCAGATGAAGAATCAGTGAGTGCTCACGAGAGTTCTTCACAAAGTATCTATTTATAAAAATACTCTACAAACAAAGAAATTGAATTACATTTTAAATGTTGCTTGTTAGAAGCTGAGAAGTGTCAGAGTTATAAGGGCGACCTTGGAGCGCGCATCAAATGTCGCAAATGAACTAACGTGCAAGAGTTCAGTAGATCCATTATTACAATGTAGCTGTAAGCGGTGACAATGTAATATCATTGGTGTAAAGTGTGCAGTGAAGTTCAGTGCACGTTTATACCTGAGCTACACTTACATCTGGTTACTTCATCTTCAAGTACAGCAGTCGGAGGACTTTGTTTGAAAGCTAGTTAGGAGCGCATAGACACAGTTTTAAAGGAACATGGTGTTTGAACACAGACATCCAGTCCTTGCCTATCTTATCATGCACTGGCACAAAGGCCACATGTGGAAAGTTTCTTTAATATCATATTTCTCCGCACATTACAATGAACTAGAAGCGCGTGGAAGGCGGCGCACTTAATTTACCACAAAACTTGGCAATATGGAAGTATTTCTGAAGATATTTCACTTAAAACACATTTTCTTTTAGAGAGTATTGTTTTTAATGATTAATCCTTTGTGACGTAATTTCTTTAAAACAGATTCCACATTAAATGAGAGTGACACCAAACGTGGTAGCTAAGAGAACTGTGGAACCAACATCAATATGTATTGTAATAGTTTCTGCCTATCTTGAGTGTGAAGCAGTTTTTACTCGAGTCAAGCTACAGGCGCAACTCGTGCGTATTGTCGTTCGTACAAGAATGTCTCGTGCAAGGTGTATCTCCAAGTAAAGATAGGCTTCTGGGGTAACGTACTTTGGGGTTGAAAGCCTGTAAGGGCGACGTAACGCGTGCAACACGCATCACGCTAGCTCTAGGTGCAGTGTTCTCGCCGACAACTAGCCTATGTTACATATTCACTTATGACTCCTGTCATTTTATTGTGCTATATTAAAGATAAAGGTGTATTGCACACGCCTATATCTTTTAAAAAATTCTGCACCAAGATTCTCATACTTGAAAAGAATCGAAAATACACTCATTTTCGCCGTTTCCGGTAGCTTAAAAATAAACTTTACAAGTAGATGGATGATCTTAAATGTGTATAGATACATGACTGACCTGAAATGTGTATAGATACATGGACGACTTGAACTGTGTACAGATACATGGATGACCTGAACTGTGTACAGATACATGGATGATCTGAACTGTGTACAGATACATGGATGACCTGAACTGTGTACAGATACATGTATGACCTGAACTGTGTACAGATACATGTATGACCTGAACTGTGTACAGATACATTGATGACCTGAACTGTGTACAGATACATGGATGACCTGAACTGTGTACAGATACATGGATGACCTGAACTGTGTACAGATACATGGATGACCTGAACTGTGTACAGATACATGGATGACCTGAACTGTGTACAGATACATGGATGACCTGAACTGTGTACAGATACATGGATAGCCTGAACTGTGTACAGATACATGGACGACCTGAACTGTGTACAGATACATGGACGACCTGAACTGTGTACAGATACATGGACAACCTGAACTGTGTACAGATACATGGATGACCTGAACTGTGTACAGATACATGGATGACCTGAACTGTGTACAGATACATGGATGACCTGAACTGTGTACAGATACATGGACGACCTGAACTGTGTACAGATACATGGACGACCTGAACTGTGTACAGATACATGGATGACCTGAACTGTGTACAGATACATGGATGACCTGAACTGTGTACAGATACATGGATGACCTGAACTGTGTATAGATACATGGATGACAGGAAGTACGTCGTAATCGAACTGGGTGAGGGGGGGATTTCGCAAGTCACACAGCAATTATCTGAGCTTTTTTTTTTTAATTCAATATAGAAATCGGGAAACAGAAATAACATAGGTATCCAGAAAAGACTATGACGGTGTTTTTTATCGTGCGTTTGTAAATTATATGTATATATTTGTGTTGAAGTAATGTTTAAAAAATATGAACGAAGGTCGTCGACAAGTCTCGTGCGAGAAGAAAAACTTATTGCAAGGTATACTTGTACAATGTGTTCAACTATCATTGTTTTGATATTCTATCACAAGAATTGGTATGAAAAGTTTCGTGCAAGGTGGAATGTGGCGTCGTGTAAATGTTGTTTCATTCTGTTCTGGCAGCCCTAATCGTCCTGGAAGACAGGACGTGACCTAGTTTATACGTTACCTCCTCGAAGACACCGTGGTTCCTTATTGGTCGCTTGCACGATGTACCTGTGACGTCGGTGACCTTGGGCGAGGTCTCCCTCCACCTGCACATCCAAATTGCCCCGTTTGTTCTGAGAGGCGAGGCGTTGACATGACCACGACCACATTCATCAAACGCACCCCCGCCCCCTCCTCCCCGCGGCAGCCAACACCTCGTTACAGTCTGCGCCGATTGTTACGTCCCTGCTGTTATTTATTCTGCCCCCCCCCCTCCCCTAAACCGGCAACATCACCCTCACCCCGCGGGGGTGTGAGGCCAGCCGTGGAGAAGGGAGGGTAAAAAAATAAAAAGGTTTTATCGGGGTCTTCCACGGCCCGTGAAATACTGCAGCCCTCGCGATTGGGATGTTAAGGGTGACCCTTCATTTAACATTTGTATCGGCGTGTGTTTGAATTAAAGCCGGAGATAGCCAAGGGCTGAGTTATGTGTCGGCCACATCCGGGGCGGGGGCGTACGTACATCGTGTATACAACGACGGCGAGAAAGTTGCCTGGAAGGCTGCTGTGGTACTGTGTAGTTGTGTGTGTGTTATGTGGTAACGTGCTCATAGCTTCGCCAGTCACAACTACTCGACATGTGACACTTGTCTGCTTAGTAGTAGCTAGCGACACTGCAGTACTGATGTGCTTCATAGATATTGGCAGTGAGTACCTACTAGTGCAGACAGTTTACTATGTGTCAAACACGAGAAGCTTACTAACGTCTGTGAACTGCGGGTAGAACAAGTAGCTGAGAGTTAATACAATCCTGTCACTGACCATAGAGTAGAGTTACAGAGTGCATTGAAACAAGCTGTTGCAAAACATTTTCCGTGTCTAGGAATAGCATTCAAATAACTATACTCATCTGTACAGGCCTGCCCCATGTCAGGCTGCTCTCCACTAATGTTAAATATTATTTATTCGTGTCTTAAAATTAAAAGAAACATGCTTTTCTTTCGGTCTTTTCATGAATGAACATCTTGGTAAGGATATTATATATATATATATATATATATATATATATATATATATATATATAAACATCTTGGTATGCATTCCTATTTCTTTATCTCTCTCTCTACACGCACACACACACACATATACACATATACACACACACAATGTATATGCATGAGCACGCAAGTATTACACTATACTGTATTAATGTAACCACAGAATTTTTCATGAGGCTAGTCATCGGCGGAAATATTGAAAGTTAGTTCAACGACTGGAACCTAGTTGCTAGGATGAGACGCCGTGCATGTCCTTGGATCGACCTTATTTTTAAACTACAGACGCGCAAAATACGTCTAAACAGTGGCCATCTTAAGTGAGATCAAGTGTGAATTACTCTCATACGGTTATATTTTTAAGACATGATGCTAGTTTTTTGAATGTCACAAGTGAATTTATTATTTCCCCATAAGTATTGTTTATCAAGCGTGCTAGCCCCATAACCGCATGTCCAAGCCGAGGCCTGCATGTTATTGTAGCGTACACGCTACTAATATTAGTGGGCTTCCTGGGAAATGAAATACCCTAATTTACACAAAAGTAAGATGTCGCGGGATTCATGTTAAAAGTCGTAAAAATAAAACATATGTTAACTTTTCTATTAACAAATTAGCTGAAAATCAAGTAAAAACCATTAGTTTCATTTCTGTAACTTTGATAATGTAACCTGTGGTACGTAATTTCAGTGTAAATTATTTTATTACAGTAAAGTAATTGGTTTGAATTGTATTTACGCTGCATTGAAATGTAAATGTACACTTGGCATGCCCTTAGTTGACTACTAAACATGTTAAATATTTTCGATAAGGCCACTATTAAAGTCTACAAATTTAATATAATATCACAAAGGTATAAGTTTGTGTTTTTTCTCAATTCAACGACCTTTAACTCAAGTAGAATAAGGACTTAAATCGTAACACGGCACGCCAGTAAAGATGTGTGCCCACTTATATGGTATTAACCTTGATGCGTGCACCAGTGTTACCCATATTGCTACTCTTTTTAAATTTAATTTCACGTAACGACTTCCATTAGATACAACCTTAGAACAACTGTCTCAGCATTATGTCTTTCTGACAAAGGATGATTAGAAACATATTTTTAAAACAGGGAATTAGCATTTTATAATGAACTGATGGTGTCCACGACCCCACTTGACTGTCTCTCAATATACTAACATGCCAGAGAGGGCAGTGCATACTTCTATTGTTGTTGTCACACTCTACATAGTGTCTTGTGTCCGGTGCCAGCCGGAACTATCACGGGTCGTTTTTGTAAGAGAACATATAACTCCGTCATGTACACTTCGTCTTGAGAAGGAAGGAAGAGGACGAGGTTGTTTCACAGTTGCGGTATCACACTGGCCGCTACATTGTGTCGCCAGTGACGGCAGTTGTTACGCTCGACCAATCACAGGGCGTAACGCCGTCGACGATCATGCCACGTGACGTCGCAGTGTTGGAACGTCGTCTTTGTACTGCGATAATGGGACAGCGGCGGGAAATTAGGTTTTCCTCGAAATCGCCACCGAGCTGCTGCATAGGCCGCTTGTCGCAGGACAACGACTAGTTCCTGGACGATGAGGGAGAGCCATATATCTCGTAATGTGGGACGTGAGAGAGGCGATGCATGACAGACAGCTAGAAAGTTCGATGGCCTATGTGAATGGTAACCTCGTGTGATGCGGTATAAACTCTTCGTCCGACGATAAAACCATGCAAGTATTGTCCCTTAGTACGATAAGCTGGAACCGTATTGTATCGTTATTATTGTTTGAAGAGTATTTTCAAATAATTACCAATACATTGAGACGGTCCACGCAAACAAATCAACATACTTGAACATAAATATTACCACACTCACTCGTGCATTGAGACGATCTACGCAAGGCGATGTACACAATTTAATACTTTCATTACACATTGTCCTTTGTGATAATTATGTTAAAGGCTCAATGGTTTGTAGAGAACTGGGACATTTTTCAAGCAGCAGGACTTTCTACGTCTTGTAAATGTGTGACTCAGCATACAGATTAATGCATGCCCTGCTATTGGCTGTGTAGTAGACATCCAGGCTATGCTGCACGCACTAGTGAACATGTTGTTACTTCACTGACAACCAGTCATATATTACACACCACTCACCACTGTGACACGTCCACACAGAGCTCTGTCACTACAATACTGGAGCTTTACTATTGGCTCACCGTCATCTTGGACGTAACGCGTCATCTGCTGCCCAATCGCACGAGTCAAGAAAACATACCATTGTCTTTATTTAAGCAGGTAAATATAAAGAATAGCTACTCAAAGTATACCGTCCAAACTGTTGATGTTAAACACGTAGTTTATTAATCAAACATGTTTCTGTAGACGTTAGAAGTATTGGTAAATGAGGTGATGTGAGAGGGTTTAACGACTTTCAACCACGAGGTCTCGAGAGCCAATGAGAGTGATGTATGTGGAAGTACAACACAACAGTCGTGTACGAGCCTGGATACGAACTCAGGACTTCTCGCACTGTATACCGACGTGTAACCGCCTAAACTACGGAGACTGGCTCGTACACAAAGAAAATTGTACTTACTAACTTTTAAATTTTTTTTTTTTTTTTTTTTTTTTTTTTTTTAGATTAGGCTACGTTATTTTACCCTTAAATTTTCCATTTTTTGTTTGGTTACGTTACCTAAGCTTACTTAAGAAAAAATGAAGCATAACATAACATCACATCTTAAACTAACCTAAATTATTACAAACAAACATGACCTTACAAAAAAAGAGAAAATTACGAACTTATTATATTACAATTTTCTTTACGTATGACTACTCCTAACGATCATATAAATATTTTTCATGAATAAACCGTGAATTTAAAATGAATAGTTCGCCCGGTATGCGATAAGTAGCTATCCTTAATATTTACCCTTAAAGCCTAGTAGTGAAATATAACACCAGTTGACAATGTCTTTGTAGACGAATCATTTTTTTTATTGGTAGTAAGCCAAACCTATGAGGTAATTCGTTCGAGATCGGAGTTACGTGCTCATCGCAGAACTGCGACTTAGTCCAGAATTCAAAATAATTTTGTAATGCGCTTATCTTCATGTTTGCCATGGTTTTTGTATAGAGGGTACATAACCTCTTAAACATAGGTATTTATGTCTGTTTTGTATCTCACAAGTCAGCGTAGATACTCTTTATATAAGCATCACATTTTCCCATTAAATGGTTATAGAAAATTTAAATTTTATATTTTATAATGAGGTATATACTTATGCTTTAATAGTCCAAACTCAATAATTGTAATATGCGTAATGCAAAGTATGGAGTGTAGTCCCTGTTGCTAAGTTTTCAAATTAATCTTTGTGAAATTTAGAATCAGAAGGAAACTGATTGTTCTTTGTTTTATTTGACCTGATTCTATTTTTGAATTTTATGTTGTGTCTGTATCCTGATGACTAAAGCATACTATGCTTGTTTATGTTTTTTGTCATATTTTTAGTTTTATTTTGAGAGTAATTTATTTTGCAATGGAGTATGTCCAAGCAAATAAATCCAGTCATACATACACAGTTACGCTAAAGAAATGCGTCAAACTGGACAAATAGTGGCTGGAATATGCCAAGAATTGTTGTGCAGGAATACTTGGTCTATACGGTCGCCTATTGGGAGATATTGTCCGCGCAATGAAGGCAGGAACTGGCACTTCCCTTGCGACAGTAATAGATGAACAAGAAAAGCAGTATCAATGTGCTGTTGTACATCTCAAAGTGGTTGTTAGTAAATTCCAACAGTTGAATAATCGGAGCAGGCAATGAAAGTAATTGAAGGCCGTGTACTTCTAACACTCATTAATATCGGTCTATTTGAAATGTTTGCCGCATGTTCGGCAGACCAGTATGTCGGTAATCGACGTGGCGGCGTCTACAATTACGCAGGAATTACAACTCGGAACTATTTCTTCAGTCACACCGACTCGTTGTTAACAGCATGCTGGGTTATCACTTTACATTTAAGTGAGTCTTAATCGACACTGAAGTGATGATGAGGAAAGCTGTTAGTTCTTCCGTTTGGAGTCACGCTATAACGGTACTTGGAATTCCTAGCGATGTGTTCGAAAAGCGAGCAGTCGTTAAGAAAAACAAAAATTACGTGTAGCTGTAGGTAGTTAAGTGAATTATCCGGGTCGTAATGAAGAGCGGTTGTATTTCCCAGAGTAAAGACCACATAGGATTGCTTCGTGGCCGATTCTACGGCAAAATGTCTCTTAATGACGCCTCCTACCACGTACTTCAAATGCTTCAGGTTCGTAAATATGCACCCATTGTGGCAATGAACGAAAAAAAAACCTTCAGGCAAAGACGGAAAGTCATTGTTAAGGCAACATATATTGTTTCTAAGCCGTGCAGTATTACTACAAACGGACTGTTCATACAGCTGTAGTTGGAAATGTACTGACCGGATATACGTGATACTCAGATATAATGATACGTGGAACTTGCTACAGATTCTCCACCGATGTAACTACTATGGTCGTCACTGGAAGTCTCGTAGTATGAGTGGCTTAGCGGCAATCTTACACGCTAGTTCAGTACTTGACTCATCGCGGAGTTTGATACGCGCCTCAGTGTTGCCCTTGTAGCTTCGTTACTACTGAGCCTGTAACACGCAGACAGGCGACGCCATTCACTTTGTTAGTTACTGTTCTTTTACCTAGTTAATTAACTCCTGTGTCGAAAGTCAAATATTAAGGCTAATTTTTGTTTAAAATATTAGTTTTTTTTAAGGAAACAATTACTATAAATTTAATCGCATCGTGTAAATAACTAATGGATATTTATATGTAAGTTTTTACTGACAAATTTGTCTCATAATCTAGAGAATATTAGTTGCTAGGTGTAACTGAGACTCAATATTTATTGAGAGAAGTTTCCCGTGTGAGTGGAAGCAGTCTGTTACACTCCAGTGACATTCTCACAGATTGATTCATCAACAATGTCTCGATCTCTTGTTATTTCCAGTAGTAACGCATCGTTGCAAGTATTTGTTCCGACTGTACACTGTGATCACGTGTTAGTACCTGAGTATTCCCGCACAACCCAGTTCTTGAGTACTCTGAACAAAGACTTTATTTTAGAAGAGAATCGATCACTCTACTATTGCAAGCTACGCTCTGCACCTACCAGCTAAATCAATCGACACACAACAGCTAGACATACAGAAGTGAAGCGACATGTCGGCGTCTTTGATGTAACCGTACTAGGTCGGGTATTGGCGGCACAATGTTCTTGACACTCATATTATGTGTGATTGGCTACTGCGTTAAGTGTAAATATGTCGCTCAGCTCTTAAGATTGAGTGGATGTATTTTGCGCTTTCCACACTGGACAACGACCGCCGTATCACAACCGGGTATATGAACCGTGTCGTCATCGAATCACTACACCAGCCATGTTCCTCCAATAGACGGGGCGGGGGATAAGTCTCTCCTCACTAGTCTCCCGGGCTGAATACATTAGACTGTGTACTGCGGGCTGCATAACTTCCTCGCAGGGGCTCACTACTGCCCACATGTGTAGACAATTACATACGTCCTAGTTAACAAACTTAAACATCACAGAGTCTAGTAAATAAAACACACTGGCGTGGTTCCAGTGGCGTTAGCTTGGAAGTGTTGCAAGGTGAGCATCATACTTGGCGGTGGTTGTACGCAAATATATGTTGCCACAGAATACCTAACATCGCAGAAGCGAGACTGGCACGTGTGTAGCTATCTTGAGTCGAACGAGCAAGCAATATGGCGGCCTGTTATCCACCAATCAGCAGCTGCAGACGAACTTGTCAACGTTAGGTCCGACCAATAATACGGAATATTTCATAGCACGCAGTCTCGACGGTGTAGTGGTCTAATTACTCGCCTCCCACAACACAAATCCGGGTTTGATTCTCGGTAGAGTTGCGCGTAGGAAACGTGGCGGACGGTACCGTTCGTTGGAGGATTTTCTCGGTAAGCTCCCTTTACGCCAGCCTTTGCAATCCGCTCCAGCTCCACGCGCATGTCATTCTGACAAGACCTTGGTGTTCATGAGTAGTTCTAGAAGAGACAACTGGCAGAAGCTGAGCGGTTGTACATAGAGACGATGATACAAGTTGTGAGATAGCATGAGTCGCTCTTATTGTCCGCTGCCTTTGCAATCCGCTCCTGCTCCACGCTCATGTCATTCTGACAAGACCTTGGTGTTCATGAGTAGTTCTAGAAGAGACAACTGGCAGAAGTTGAGCGGTTGTACATTGAGACGATGATACAAGTTGTGAGATAGCATGAGTCGCTCTTATTGTCCGCTGCCTTTGCAATCCGCTCCTGCTCCACGCTCATGTCATTCTTACAAGACCTTGGTGTTCATGAGTAGTTCTAGAAGAGACAACTGGCAGAAGTTGAGCGGTTGTACATAGAGACGATGATACAAGTTGTGAGATAGCATGAGTCTCCCTTATTGTCCGCTATCTCTCGGGTCCCGATTGCGCTGTATGTGTTCAGAAATATTGCGCCAGAATAAATAACAATATCCGTAGTACATGTGTTTATGTGTCCCACGGTGAGTTCAGCCTTATAAATACGCATTCTGACAGATTACACTGGAAACAGTACCTTTACAATCTTGCAATTATTCAAAAGTAAAGTATGACCTTTTGTTGTTTTATTGTAAATAATTATACAGTTCTAAATGTAATAGTTTTATTGCCAATTTTGCAAGTCTTGTTTCTAAAAAGTTGAAATTATCATGCGGCATTGATAAAAGTGCACGTGCATATAAAGCTTATAATTATGTGTTAAAAGTAAAAAACTAAACAGCATTATTACTCTGCTGCGGTATTCCTTTTAGAAATTTCACTTAAAATACTTATTTGAAAGCGTTGTCCTTAAAACTGGCTCGTTGTAAAGTGATGTATTGTAACATAGACTTTGTTTGTGAGGCACAACATTGACGCAGCACTAAATAACGCTGGCTGGCTTATGTAATGTGGTATCGCCTCTACGAGATAGTCGCTCAACTCGCGTGTAGTGTTATAAGTTTATTATTTTCCTAAGAGACTTTTTAAGCTGCGAAGTTAGCATTTTATTTGTGGGTAGTGTGGCATAAAGTCCAACGCATGTTCCTATCTTAATGTTTGTCGGATCTGGTTGGTTTTTTATAATCTAAGTTAGACTTAAAGTGCAGTTTTTAGTTATTCTGAGACGTCCGAAATCAATTATTCTTACAATCTTGTCGAGTTTAAACTAATGATGGCATGTTTGAAGTGTGTGTTTATATAGCAGATATACAAATGTAATGGTTGTGCAGTAGTTTCGTCAAACAGCACTGGCGGCAACTCTCTTCACTACCTACACCTCAAGCACAGACAATGAGCCGCCTAGGTAACCGTGAACGTGACGGAGCTATAAGGGCGTCTTTGAAGCGTGCATCAAATGCCTTATCGCCACAACGAGCCAAGCACTGAGCTAGCGTGCAAGATTACCATACATACATTCTTACAATGGGACTTTAAGCTGTGACCAGACCATATTATTTAACTGGGGGAAAGTCTGTAGCAAAGTGCAGTGCAAAGTTTTATCTGAGTTTCACGCACATCCGGTTAGTACATCTTGAAGTACAACAGTCGGAACATGCAGTGTTAGCTACCTGGTAAGGCTTACAAAGCATGTATTCAACGAACATGTTGTGACATTCCGTCCTTGTTCGTAGTACGTTACGTAAACAAAGTATTTGAAGCGTGTGATAGGTGGCGTCCTTGACTGTAATATATTTAAAACAGTTAAAAGCAGTTAAAAGCAGAGAACTAATTTCTGATAGGTGTCAGAAGTCAAGTTGCTACTAGCTCAGCCAGCTACTGTTCTCCGGGCTAGAGACAACACACACCACATTCAAGCACAAGTCTCGTCTCTCGCTGTTATATCTCACTGTTTCACGTTGTCCGCCATGTCAGGGAGACCCTCATGCCCGAAGTCACTATCGCTGTTCCGTATCTACTGGTTCGATTACCACGCGAGATTCTTCCAAGTACTGGTGGCAATGAGCTTTATCAAAAGACATGCAGTCCTGTGTCCGTATTTCCACAGTATCTTATAGGCAGTGGCGGATTTAAGCATTTTTCTTAGGTGGGGCGGGGAGTATGCCTTAAGAAGTATATACACCCACCCCACGAACCAAAAGCGGAAGAACAGAAATGTAAATAATTTATCTTTGTGGAAACAGCAGGTGCAAGTGTCTGGGCCTTCTCACCCCCCCCCCAACCCACACTCATGTAACCCCCCTAGCTGCTGGACGAGAGGGGAGGAAAGCTAGCCTAGTGTGTATAAGATACTAATGTTTGATAGTTACAATAATTAGAATCTGAGGAATTTTAGGATTGAATTAAAATAAGTGTAGGGTATTTGTCAAAGTGCGCAGCTGAATTAAATTATGTAATAAATGCGGTAGTGGCAGGATGTTAAAAGTGTCCTTGAGGGGCGGGGCCATCTTTCGGAAGCTGTCTCCTAATTGGTCCAACTGAACCAACGCCAGACAAGAGCATGGCTAGGTCATTGACAGATTTTGGGACAGAAGTTTTCGAGCCGCGGAAGACGTCATTGAGACGCAGATAACGACGGGCCGGGGTGCCCCAGGGAGTCAGTTCAGGCGCCGGACACGTTTACAGAGATGGTGTTAAATCAAGAGATCGACGGACTAGGTGATACCGTCGGGCGTTTTCAATTTATGGGTCGGAATGCCTACGAGTTGCGGTATTCGGACCGGATATTTAGAAGTATTGTAAAGCGTCACAAGTTAGGGCGGCAGATCGCTGACGACGCCATGGTGACCTTCGACGCATTTTAGCTACATAATGCTGAGACTAGCGGGTGTATAATCGTCAAGTGCAAAACCGACAAACCTTGCATAATAACGATAATGCCACGGGAGGACAGTGTGAGCTTGCTATCTGGTTTAAACTGAACTGCCCGACTTCTTGTTACTCCACACACTGTACACCACAGAACTTTAGGTCGCCGCAAATTAAGTACACTTTTAAGATTCTGCATAGACGAATTTTTTTTTTTTTGTGTTAGCTCTTGAAAAACGTACTCTAATTTTAATGAATGACAACTAAGTTGCACAAAACATTTTGAATCTAGAAACTAGACGTGTTTATTACTTACTACAGATACACTACATTCTGTGATACAATTCTTAAAAACCACATAAGAAATCATAACCTACCAAATCTCACAAAAGACAGGCGTGAACTGGTAAATTTTGCCATAAATTTTGTTCTGCTGGTCCACGATTTTTTTTTTCGGGGATCTTCCGTTTACCCTGCCTCTTCATTCCAGTTGCAGCATACTGATATCATGTCACCCATTACAAGCACAAAATACCTAGTTGTTAAGTACTGGTCAAAATCTCTTCACTCATTCAAAAGCCTCTTGTCACGAGAACATACAACTCACGAAAACCAACAGACTTGTCGAAACTAAATTATTCATACTGAAATTATATATCACGAGCCAATGACTATTTGCTCAAATTTATCGACACAAGAATAAAAATAATGTATTTTTAATACATTTCTGAAAGTCTAGTAAAAATCCTTAACTTCAGATTTTTTTAATACAAAAATTTGTTGTTTTGCATTTTATAGCTGTAAGCATACAACCCGCAACATTAATTAAAGTTCAGTGTTATTTATTTAGCTACTGTCATTCATGAAAGTTTCGCTGGGATATGTTCCCGTAACGTCGAAATTTTGATTTTGACATGTAGTTACGGGAAAACTATCCACGCTAAAATATTGTTCTTGAGTGGATAATATAGTCACTAATAACATAATACTATAATACTAACTAATAAATTTACGCTATTTCGCACAAATTAAATTTTAGAATTTTTGACGCTAGAACGATCTTTAACTGCTTTCACGGTATAAAGAACCTAATAAAATCGAACCTGTGTCATTGTATCAGCATCGCCATATCCTGTTGCTTCACGTTTCTGCAGTTTACTAAAAATATGTCACCAGGTTACTTTCTCTGTCTTACTAGTTGGTATTCAACATTTAAACATAACGTAAAACACTCCACAACAAATATATTTCTAACCATCACTCATTCACTGCACGCTAGTGACTGACAGTGCGTAACGACACTCCGATCCCCCTTCCCCCCCAATTCTGCTCACGTATATGGGCGCCCTCCTACTGAAAATTTGTCGAAAGGGACGTTAGAAAAAAAAACAGGAAATATATCATCACAGCACAGAGCGCTTTTCGAGCAAGAACGAGCCTCGCTTACGTAAAACGGAGCTTTGAGAGGGGGAAATGTTGTTTAACAATATCGAATTTTGCAGTTATGATAACGTAAAATGTACATATTATATGGGTGCTTAATATTAAGTCATTTGTGAGTACTTGTGCGTGGTTGAATATTATTTGCAAATATTTATTTGTACAATTTACTTCACCAAAAAAACACACAACAGGTTCTTAAGGGGGGCGGTCGCCTCCTCCGCCGTCCCATAAATCCGCCACTGGAGTTATCTCGGTAAGCAACAGAGCTAAATTATATCAGAATAGCCTGACCTGAATTCGAACCTGGGCCCTTCCGATTATAAATACAAGAGTTTTACAATTTCTCCACTTCGCTCAGTGTGTGTCACTAAATACTAAATCTTAAACTTTATTCTTCAGTATGCTATGAAGTCTATTAGCGTTAGAACTGATGTAACTAAGTTTGGTTAAGGTAGGTTGAGTTAGGTGGTGTTAAGTTAGGTTGGGTAAGGTAATGTTGGGTTAGAGTGGATGAAAGCTAGTGATACTTAGTGCAAGCTAGTGTAACATAATGCGATATAGTGATACTTAGAGCAAGTGCAACTCAGTGCAAGAATGTGCGACTTAGTGCAGTTGGTTCACTAGGTGGAAGTTGATTCAGGAATATCTAGGTTGGGTTAGGATATGTTAGGTTGGGTTGGGTTAGGTAAGGTTGGTTTAGGTAGTGTTAGGACAGGTTAGGTTGTGTTAGTTTAGACTGGGATGGATTAGGTTACATTGGGTTAGATACTATGCAAGCTAGAAAAAGTTGCAAACTGATGCAACTTATTACTAGTTAGTACATTTTGGTACACGATAGTGCATCTTGGTGTTAGATAGTGCCATTTGGTGCAAGATAATGAGACTAAGAAAAAGCTAGTACCACTTAGTGCATGTTAGGGTATTTCAATGCAAGGTGACTCATTTTAGTTCAAGTTAGTGCAAAAATTGCAACTTAGTGCAAGTAAGTGCAATACAGTGCAAGCAAGGTTAGGTAAAGATGGTATGTGTTTAGGTTAGGTGGGATTATATTACATTGTTGGGTTTGGTTAGGTTGGGTTATGTTAGCTTGTGTTAGGTTGGGTAGGGTTAGATTAGGTTAGGTTAGGTTGGTTAGATTAGGTTGGGTTAGGTTAGATTGGGTTACATTAGGTAGGGTTAAGTTAGGTTGGATTAGGTTAGGTTGGGCTAGGTTAGGTTGGGCTAGGTTAGGTTGGGCTAGGTTGGGTTAGTTTAGGTTGGATTAGTTTAGGTTGGGTTAGGTTAGGTTGGGCTAGGTTTGGTTAGTTTAGGTTGGGTTAGGTTAGGTTGTCTTTGATAAGGTTGGGTTGGATTAGGTGGGGTTGGGTTAGGTTAGATAAGGTAATATTAGGTTTTGCTAGGTTATGTTATGTTGGGTGCAAACTAGTAGTTCTTACTGAAAGCGCAATTTAGTGCAAGAAAATGCAACTTAGTACAAGAAAGTGCAACTTAATGTATTTAAAGTGCAACTTGGTGCAATGTTGTGCAACTTAGAGTGATATTGCGCTATTTAGTGGGAGAAAGTGCAACTTAGTGCAAGAAAGTGCATTGTAGTGTACTAAAGTATAACTTAGTGCAGGTAGGTGTAACTTAGTTCTAGAAAGTGTAGCTTAGGGCACGATGTGACCATTGTACACTATGTGCAACTTAGTGCAGGCAAGGGTAGGTGAAGTAGATATGTGTTTAGATTGGGTTAGGTTGAGTTAGGTTAGGTTGTATAAGGTTGGGTTGGATAAGGTTGGATTAGGTTAGGTTGGGTTGGGTTAGGTTAGGTTAAAGGTTATGTTGTGTGTTAAGTTAGATTAGGTTGGGTTAAGTTAGTTTGTGTTAGGTTAGCTTGTGTTAGGTTAGCTTGGGTTTAGTTAGGTTGGGTTAGGTTAGCTTTGGTTAGGTTAGGTTGGGTTAGGTTAGCTTGGGTTAGGTTAGGTTAGCTTGGGTTAGGTTAGGTTAGCTTGGGTTAGGTTAGGTTGGGTTAGGTTAGCTTGGGTTAGGTTTGGTTGGGTTAGGTTAGGTTGGGTTAGGTTGTGTTGGGTTATGTTATGTTGGGTTAGGTTAGGTTTGGGGTAAGTTAGGTTAGGTTTGGGTTAAGTTAGGTTAGGTTTGGGTTAAGTTAGGTTAGGTTTGGGTTAAGTTAGGTTGGGTTTTTTGTTGGTTAGGTTTGGGTTAGGTTATGTTGGGTTAGGTTATGTTGGGTTAGGTTATGTTGGGTTGGGTTATGTTGGGTTGGGTTATGTTGGGTTTGGTTATGTTGGGTTGGGGTGAGTTGGGTTAGGTTTGGTTGGGTTAGGTTTAGTTAGATTCGGTTGTGTTTGGTTAGGTTGTGTTAGGTTAGGTTGTGTTAGGTTAGGTTGTGTTAGGTTAGGTTGGGTTAGGTTAGGTTGGCTTTGATAAGGTTGGGTTGAATTAGTTTAGGTTGGGTTAGGTTATGTTGAATAATATTAGGTTTTAATAGGTTTTATTATGTTGGGTGCAAACTAGTAATTCTTAGTGAAAGTGCAAATCAATGCAAGAAAGTGCAACATAGTTCAGTAAAGTACAACTTAGTACAATAAAGTGCAACTTAGTGCAATAAAGTGCAACTTAGTGCAATGAAGTGCAACTCAGTGCAATACAGTGCAACTTAGTGCAGAAAAGTGCAACTTAGTACATAAAAATGCAACTTAGTGCAGGAAATGTCAACTTAGTGCAGGAAAGGTCAGCTTAGTGCAGGAAAGGACAACTTAGTGCAGGAAAGGTCAACTTAGTGCAGGAAAGAACAACTTAGTACAGGAAAGTTCAATTTAGTGCAGGAAAGGGCAACTTTATGCAGGGAAGGTCAACTTATTGCAGGGAAGGTCAACTTAGTGCAGGAAAGGGCAACTTAGTGCAGGAAAGGTCGACTTAGTGCAGGGAAGTTCAACTGAGTGCAGGGAAGGTCAACTCAATGCAGGAAAGGTCAACTGATTGCAGGGAAGGTCAATGTAGTGCAGGAAAGGTCAGCTTAGTGCAGGAAAGGACAACTTAGTGCAGGAAAGGGTAACTTAGTGCAGGAAAGGTCAATTTAGTGCAGTAAAGAGCAACTTAGTGCAGTAAAGGACAACTTAGTGAACAAAAGTGTAACTTAGTGCAGGAAAGGTCAACTGAGTGCAGGAAAGGTCAACTTAGTGCAGGAAAGGTCTACTTAGTGCAGGAAAGGACAACTTAGTGCAGGAAAGGGCGACTTAGTGCAGGAAAGGATGACTTAGTGTACGAAAGTGTAACTTAGTGTACGAAAGTTTAACTTAGTGTACGAAAGTTTAACTTAGTGTACGAAAGTTTTAAGTTAGTGTACAAAAGTTTAACTTAGTGTATAAAAGTTTAACTTAGTGTACAAAAGTGTAACTTAGTGTACGAAAGTGTAACTTAGTGCAGGAAAGTGTAGCTTAATGCACAATGCAACCTCTTGTGTTTATATTGGGTTAGGTTAGGTTGAGTTAGGTTAGGTTACATTTATTTGGGTTAGGATGGGTTGGGTATAGTTAGTTTAGGTTAAGGGTTAGGTTAGGTTATGTTGGATAATATTAGGTTTTGTTAGGTTTTTGTATGTTGGGTGCAAACTAGTAATTCTTAGTGAAAGTGCAAATCAATGCAAGAAAGTGCAACTTAGTTTAGTAAAGTGCAACTTAGTTTAGTAAAGTGAAACATAGTACAATAAAGTGCAACTTAGTGCGATAAAGTGTAACTTAGTGCAACTTAGTGCAGAAAAGTGCAATAAAGTGCAACTTAGTGCAGAAAAGTGCAATTTACTGCAGGAAAGGTCAACTTAGTGCAGGAAAGGTCAACTTAGTCCAGGAAAGGTCTACTTAGTGCAGGAAAGGTCAAATTAGTGCAGGAAAAGACAACTTAGTGCAGGAAATAACAGCTTAGTGCAGAAAAGGGCAACTTAGTGCAGGAAAGGGTAACTTAGTGCAGGAAATGTCAACTTAGTGCAGGAAAGGTCAACTTAGTGCAGGAAAGGTCAACTTAGTGCAGGAAAGGTCAACTTAGTGCAGAAAAATGCAACTTAGTGCAGGAAATGTCAACTTAGTACAGGTAAGGCCAACTTAGTACAGGTAAGGCCAACTGAGTGCAGGAAAGTTCAACTTAGTGTAGGAAAGGTCAACTTAGTGCAGGAAAGGACATCTTAGTGCAGGAAAGGTCAACTTAGTGCAGGAAAGGGCGACTTAGTGCAGGAAAGGACGACTTAGTGTCCGAAAGTGTAACTTAGTGTACGAAAGTTCATTTTAGTGTATGGAAGTTTAACTTAGTGAACAAATAACTTAGTGTATGAAAGTGTAAATTAGAATAAGAAAGTGTAACTTAGTGCAGGAAAGTGTAGCTTAGCGCACAATGCGACCTCTTGTGTTTAGATTGGGTTAGGTTAGGTTGAGTTAGGTTAGGTTTCATTAGTTTGGGTTAGGTTAGGTTAGGGTGGGTTGGGTTTAGTTAGTTTAGGTTAGATTTAGGTTAAGGTTATGTTGGGTTAGGTTGGGTTAGGTTAGGTAGGGTTAGGTTAGGTTGGGTTAGGTTTATTAGGTTGGGTTAGGTTGGGTTGGGTTAGGTTAGGTTGGGTTAAGTTGGGTTAGTTTGGGTTAGGTTGAGTTAGGTTAGGTTGGCTTTGATAAGGTTGGGTTGGGTTAGGTTAGGTTGGATAATATTAGGTTTTGTTAGGTTGGGTGAAAACTAGTAATTCTTAGTGAAAGTGCAACTTAGTGCAAGGAAATGCGACTTAGTGCAATAATGTGCAACTTAGTGCAGGAAAGGTCAACTTAGTGCAAGAAAGTACAACTTAGTGCAAGAAAGTGCAACTTAGTGCAAGAAAGTGCAACTTAGTGCAAGAAAGTGCAACTTAGTGCAAGAAAGTACAACTTATTGCAAGAAAGTACAACTTAGTGCAAGAAAGTTCAACTTAGTGCAAGAAAGTGCAACTTAGTGCAAGAAAGTTCAACTTAGTGCAGGAAGGTGTAGCTTAGTGCATAATGTGACCTCTTGTACACTATGTGCAACTTAGTGCATGGAAGGGTAGGTGAAGTTGGTATGTTGTTAGATTGGGTTAGGATAGGTTGAGTTAGGTTAGGTTGGAGTAGGTTGGGTTAGGTTAGCTTGGGTTAGGTTAGGTTGGGTTAGGTTAGGTTGGGTTAGGTTAGGTTGGGTTGTGTTAGGTTGTGTTAGGTTGAGTTAGGTTGTGTTAGGTTGAGTTAGGTTAGCTTGTGTTAGGTTAGCTTGTGTTAGGTTAGGTTGGGTTTTGTTAGGGTGGGTTGGGTTTGGTTGTGTTAGGTTTAGGTTTATGTTATGGTTTAGATTAGGTTGGGTTATGTTAGCTTGGGTTAGGTTAGCTTGGGTTATGTTAGCTTGGATTAGTTTTGGTTAGGTTGGGTTGGGTTAGGTTGGGTTGGGTTAGGTTTTATTTGGATTAGGTTGGGTTGGATTAGGTTGGGTTAGGTTGATTTGGGTTAGGTTGGGTTAGGTTAGCTTGGGTTAGGTTTAGTTAGGTTAGGTTGAGTTAGGTTAGGTGGGTTAGGTTAGCGTCGTTTAGGTTTGGTTAATTTAGCTAGGTTAGATTGTGTTATGTTAGCTTGTATTAGGTTTGTTAAGTTAGGTTGAGCTAAGTTGTGTTAGGTTGGGTTGGATTAGGTAAGGTTAAGTTACGTTATTTTAGTTTAACTTACTTAGGTTGGGGTAGGTTGGGTTGAATAATGTTGGGTTAGTTTAGCTTGGGTTAGATTAGGTTGGGTTAGGGTGGGTTGGGTTTGGTTATGTTGGTTTAGGTTTGGTTAATTGTTCTAGGTTAGATTGGGTTATGTTAGCTAGGATTAGGTTTGGTTAAGTTAGGTTAGGTTAGTTTAGCTTGTGTTGGATTAGGTTGGGTTGGATTATGTTATGTTTTGTTAGGTTGGTTTTGGTTGGTTTTGTTTGGGTTGTTATGTAAGGTTAGGTTGGGGGAGGTCGTGAGGTTAGGTTATGTATGTTGGGTAAAAGCTAGGATACTTCATGCGAAGTAAGTGACAAAATGGACCGCAGTTTATGAAAGTGCAAGACCTGCTACTGTAACAGGTGCTTTGTGTGAGTCACATCCAGATGTTTATCAAAACGTTCATGAAATGATTAAAATACTGTATGTGATTCCAGTTTCTACTGCGACAGCAGAACGAAGTTTTTCTACTCTAAGGAGACTAAAGCTTATTTAAGGAGCACTGTTTCAGAGCCGCGTTTTGAAGGACGTGCACTGATTTCCATTCATAGAGATGTTCACATTTCTGACGAAGCTGTGATCAGTATGTTTGTGAACTGTGGTAAAGCAAGAAAATTTAATTTTGTGCTTTGATGTGTGATATTCTGTATTTTTTGGTGTAAATATATATTGGAATAATGACATTTTTTAGTTCGTATACTCTACAGTAGTTATTTGAGTGTTAAAATTTTCTTTATTTTTTTCTAATTTACCTTTTTAACAGTTAAATTATTTTCGTCATGTGGCTGTTTTTTGCCATATATGCCATGTATGTTTGAATTTGAATGGACATTTAATTGACTGGAAACATAGTATAGTGTATAGTAGTATAGTGAAATGATTGTACTGTGTTATCTGATTAGTATAATCATTGAGTAAAGATAGGCATAATATAATGTTTTGGTGAAAGGCTAAACGAATGTCCAATTTACTGAGTTAAATTGTAACAATTTAAATTACACTCTTGACACAATATATATGATTATGGTGTTAATCTACTGCAAATGTGTGTACAGTATATATATATATATATATATATATATATATATATATATATATATATGTGTGTGTGTGTGTGTGTGTGTGTGTGTGTGTGTGTGTGTGTGGGTGGGTGAGTGTCCGTTAATATTTTATACATTTCTTTATTTTACTATCCTTTCTCTGTATCCTGTGAACGATGTATTACTAGTGACAATACTAATACTCATCAGCTCTCTCCTCCCAACCCCCCACCCGAAAAAATTTCTGGATACGCCTCTGATGCGACTAGTCACCCTTTATCTGTCTTCACCAAATGACCTCGAGTCTACTGTACTGAGCGACACAGTTACTTTGCAGGTTCAAAGTAACCCCGATTTACGGTACCAAAAACTTCTTCACACATTTCAAGGACGTCTTGTGCACAGCTTGGAATTATTTACTCGTATTTTTGTAATTTTCACACGCGCAACTGTACACCATGATAAATGGACTGTTGTGGTTCGAAAAGAAAGTTATGCTTTGTCTCTTTGAGTTCATAAACACCAACTGGCACTGGTGACGGCAGCTGTACACGAAATGTAACACGATGTGATAAGGTTTCCTTTTTTGCCGCTTTATTTGTCTGGTATTAGACTAGAATTAAAAAGTGTGTGTAGTCTTGTTCTACGTCTCCTGTTGGGCCACAGTTTCGCGGTGTGTCGCGGAGACTGCTTCTATCCAATGATTGAAAGTTCCACTGCAGAGTTGCCCATCTCCTATAAATAGAGGCCGGGAAAATTCACGTTTTCATTAACCTGTAGGTTAGCTTACAAGTATATTTGTGATCGTGCAGACAGCAGCTGTTTATTAGATGCTCGCTGACACTGTGAAATGCACTTGTATTCCGTTATAGTTTTATTATTGTCTCAGCTGCTTCCAGGAAGTGTCGAGTAAGTCAACGACCAATGAACGTGATACAGACCTATATTTGCTGGAACTATAGCTTGCGCCTAACAGAAAACGCGAATTTTTCAGGTCTCTGGCAATATAGAGGCACGAGTATTTCGCGTATTCATCTGGCAACAACCTAGACTTCTCAGTTCTATACGTGTACCGGCTAAAGCCGAGTATCCATTGGCTTCTAACAGTACAAACTTGTAGCACGTGAAATCTCCCACGACTTGTTTCCTTATATATTACTGGCTTGCAGTCGTCAAATGTGTGTTAAAACCGCTCTCTTCTAATCACAGAAGGAAGAGTGAAGTATACGTTATTGACGTTCAACCTGACCTAGAATAAATACGCGAAATAATCGTGCCTCTAACTACGAGAGTTATTATTTTTTCAACCTCCGATCGGCTGTAATAAAAAAAAAACGGGAATGAATTAGAAATTATTTTAATGTCAAAAGAATCTTACATCTTTACACTATTTTTCCACATAATCACCGTGCAGACTGAGGCATTTGTCGTACCGATGCACCAGCTTGCAACAAGAGGTTTCAGGGGCAAGGCTGAATAGGCAGGAGGCATTATTCTTTACAGAAGATATCCCAAACTATGTCCTCAATATGGCAGCAAATCCCATAAACATATTTACCGCATTTGTTTGCAGATAAACACTGATCATGACCAGGTCTAAGCTAGATTTATTGATGTACGATTCGTTTTGAATATATCTTCAGTGTTGCTAGTTACTCCACAACTAAAAAATTATATAAATACATTTGTAAATAAAAGCTATTTACAATACAGAGAAAACCATTTTTAAAAAAAAATCTATTATATAGGTTCAGGAAACATTATGATATTCGCATTACTCTGAGCAAAAAAAAAAAAAAAGTTTGGTTGACAGAAAACAAAGCAGATAACGAAATCAATTTATGAAATACTTCCTTTGCTCACAGTCCTAAAGCACGGCTCCAGCAATCCTTATTTACTTTATAATGTAAATACTAGAAAAAAGTGGGCGGAGTTTGAGCCAGACCGCCCTAACTGCAGCGCCAAAGATGCAGAACATTCTCGGTAACTTGGTGAACTGCAGCCAAACAACAAGGGGGTCAAGCTTCTTCTACGACCGTGGACTACAGAAACCTGCATGTCTTTAAAAGGTGATTATTAGAAGCATGCACAATTCGTGTTATTATTTGGTGGTAAGATAGACTTGAAAACTCTGTATATAGCCGAATACAGTCTGTGAGTTCACTGGCCTCAAGAATTTGTGTGTTGACAATTACGCGTGTAAACAGTTTACAGGATATTGGTTACTCTGCATTTGGCGTAACAACTGACTAGAAGTGACCTCTGAGGCAGGCCACGACATTGCCGGCCAATGAGACATCGGGCAAACTTGTAGCAACTTGCAATCTAGTTTGTTGTTAGAAAGAAACGCGAATTTTGTACGTTCCTGGTGATTTTTTTACCGTGAGCTAACAGTAAAATTCGCCCATTTTTTTAGTGTAAGAAAAAATTTGGAATGGCCACAGGTTTCACAGAAGTTGAGGAACTAAGAATTCTAGACATTCTGAAAAGGCAGTAGTTGGATTGTTGAGGTTTTGTAGTCTTACTTACTAATAATGTTGAATGTCTGAAACGTTATCAACTGCATGCAGCGCAAAGAAAACGTCTAGCATTTCAATTTAAGCTACGACACGCTATTATGGTAGAGTTACAAAACATTTCCTCACGTTGTTGCTAGTGACGTGAAAAATTCGTGTTTTATTTTTATGCACAAACTATAATTCAAATAACTGTAGAATCGTGACAAACAATTGATCTAGCAATTATTTTCAAGGACAGGAAGTTTTCGTGAAAATGTTTTTGCACCGCTTATTTCAATGCCCTATGTACACATCTGCAGTTTTGCTTCATGGTTATTGGCAGAGTGTCTATTTAAAGAGCCGTATCTTATTTTACTGGGCCAATTACAATAACGTTCCTGCAACACCACACGTCTATGATTTGCCGGTAGAATCCCAAGACTCGTGAGAGTTAAAATATCCAATTACTGACCATGAAGCAGAACTGCAGATGTGAACGTAAGCTACTGAAATCAACTGGGTGGAATTATTTTTTGCCAAAAGTTAATGGCTCTAAGGATAGCCTAACAGGTCAATGAATGCGCAGTTTTTTCCTGCGGATGTCTTCGCGCCTCTCCACATGGAGGAAAGCGTATGTACGTCACTTGAGATCGTCGTAGGCGATGCGTTCTGATGAGATGTTGTAGGCGTTAAGTAAGGTTGGTTTGAACAGGCCAATGCGAGATTAGTCTCGTTTAGTTCCCACGCGAGTGAAAGTAGACACACATGTCTATTGTACTGGCTATACAGAGGTTTTCTCAGTCAGTATTCCACCTGGTGGTTTAGTAATTTTGTAAGTTAGTACGAACCAATTAGAATGAATATGAATATATTTTGGTGAGCGCTTAACATCGAGGTCTTTAGCGCTGGTGGGAGGTGACATGATGTGAGTATGTAGCAGCGTCAGAATGAATGGGCGGGGGAAACGGCAGATCCCCGAGAAAAACACGCTACAAGTTCTTAGGGGGGCGGTCACCCTCTCCGCCCCCCCTTAAACTGCTTATAGGTAATAGTCATCAAAACTATAGATGAGTTTTACCGATGTAAATGTGTGTTTAAACTTTATTCCTGTACGTGTAAAAAATGACGTGGGTAGACTGTTTACGTCGTAATATGTTATACCCGGTAACAGGAACATTGACCAATACATATATTCTTATTTTAGGACAAAAAGTCACTTTACTGTGACATCCGACGAACTTTAAATGTATACATATGTATACTGTTTTTTTAGTCACAGTGTGATATTGCCTTTGTATAAGTCATTGTATGTTGAACATTCTTAACTGTATGTTGTCAGTGTGCAGTAGTAATATGTAATGTTCTGATATGTTTGGATCGCAAGACGAGGCGTAACCTTGATTTTCAATGTGAAATAAGAAGCAAATAAAGTAAATGTAGCTGCAAGTCAGAAAGAAGCGCCGTAGAAAATCTCGTGATTGTTATTGATGTAGTTTTCAGGCGTGACTGAAAGGTTTATACAAACTCGAAGGTGTTTCAGAACCTTGCATCTTTGCAACTGCGGGAAGTGCAGAGAAAGTTGTTAACATGTTACGATTTGCAAAAACAGCGGTTCCTTCACGGGTGGCTGAACAAGCCTTGCAAAAGGAATAAATGAATAAAACTGATTTACCGCTGTGTATATTTTCTAATAGATAGGACTTGCATTTTCGAACGTAAAATGTAAGGGTAAAAAATTACGTAACAAATTATATAGTTTACTTGTCGGTTTCTTTGTGTTCGTCTGGCGATGCACCAGCCCTTTATGTCAAGATTTTTTTTTATTTCGTGGAAGAAGGACTGGCGGGACAATCGTCTGCTGTGGAGAGCTGAGTTTATTGCCTCGACTGTACTTGAGGTTAGCCAACTGTAGTAAGTAAATTATAGTTATTGGGATAGTGAGTACATGGTCTGATTGTAAATAGAATTATTTTCATGGCTTTATCGTACGAATATTTAGTGTGTTGAGCATAGCTATTCCACGATTTACGTACATTAAATCATAGGCTACTATATTTAATCGAGAAAATAAAAATTTATATATTTAAAGTCAATGTTTGTGGCCTCGAAGCCAGAATTAATAGCTTGGATAGCTTATTGTCATTTCCATATATAATCTAGTCAATTATATAGAATCCATATTGCCTTTATATCTAAATCACGGTTACAGTATATGTGTAATTGTATCTGTATCTAAGTATTGTTCCTTAGCTTCGCAAGCCTGAGTGTGTGCGCAATGAGATGTTAAATGATTACTATTTCAGAGATATTAGATATTCCGTCCGCGCGCTAGCTCTGAGTCCCTGGCGAGTGTATGTTTCTCGCCCGTAAATATATAAATAATACAACGTGGCCCAATAGCATGCGTCACACATGCTAGCCGTAGTAACGTCGTAAGTTAGGACGTGTTTGATACTGTCTTACTGTAGCGTTCATGTAGTTTAAGAAGAAATATGCATATACGCCAGAGACTCAGAGCTAGCGCCGACAGTATGTCTTTGTATTATTGTTGACATTCAGAAGCTTTTTAATATAAACGATAGAGATGGGACAAATCTAATTCTTAAATACAACGTGCACTAGAAACCTCTGAGCGTGGTGCATTTTCACTGCAAGTTATTGTATCTTCAGTTGCGAAACAACATCAGTTGCAAGTCACTAATTTTATGCCACTACTGTATTTATATTCGCTGAATTATTTAAATTACGAAGGTAAAGAAGATTGTTATTTTCCCCTCCCATTGTCACTAATTTTACCCCAATTAAAATACATATCTGGGTTGCGACAAGTCTTGTTGTTAATGGCAACTATGTTTTCAGGAGAGATAGTAATCAGCTTTCAGTTTACACAACAATCGTGTTTCTCACGGCAGTGATGACATTTAGTTAGATGTTACGTAATTTGTGAACACTGGATGTAGGTGTTCCCACAAAGAGTGGGTAAACTGTCGCGGCATTGTGAATACTTGGGCTGAATGTTGTCACAGATCTGTGTCTACTTCCTTGTGTCTGACATCTGACATACATCTGTAGCGTGACGATGTCTTGTACAGCCGCGTCTACACGCAACACAACACTACATCGTTACAAGCTAGTTATTACTTTGACAGATCAAGGGTACCCACCCCCCCAAGGCCTATGCCCCCCCCCCACCAAAAAAACTCAAAAACAAATTTATTACGTGTTACACTCAGTACTTTAGAGATATTTAGGCTGCCATTTCGTAAAAACAATCCTAAACAAATATAACAGCTCTGGTTCTTACTAGCCTACTTCATAGGTAATAAATACAAAGAAAGCACTTGTACAATCGTGAAAATATTTTTTGTTTATGATTAAACATTTTATTCTTTGAACCCCCTCCCCCCCAAAAAAAATTCTAAATGTATGCGCAATAATTTCCCCTGGGCACCCCTGCTGCAGTTCATATGTTACAGTTTAGATACATAATACATGTTCCAGTTGTAGAGTTTCTGTTACAAATTGTATGTTTTAGTTACAAAATGTCGGTTCCAAGAGCAGTCATTGTTCAATGAACTTTGTACGAGTTTATTAGAAAGTTCGGGGTTCATTTTTTCCTTTTCATTTCTTGTGTGCATGTTATCGTGTTTATATATTTTTAGATCGTCTGGTCAAAAATAACTGTCGAAGTGTGTACTTCTATTGCAATCACATATCGCCAACCTTCAGGTACGTGTTCAGGGTGTTTGTTACATGATATGTTATGTTTATATTTACACGTGTGAGACCTCGTCCTGTATACTTGCGTGTTGTCCTGGCGACCATGGTTCTGACTATAAGGGTGGCAGTAACTAGCGCATCTAGTGTTTCTTCGCCGCTATGTACAAGACAGTGAATTAGTGTGCGGGGTTCTCGTCGTCGTAAAGACCAGTGTATGTCTATGTCGTACTTCCATGTGTATTGTTATTACAATGTCGGAGTTGGGGATCGAACCTGTGGCCTCACGAACGCGACTACAAGAATAATTTCCTGATAGAGATGTGCGTCTTCAAAATAGTAATTATAGCATATGTATTGTTTTAACGTAATATTCTATCTTCGTCTGAATTGTATTTGCCTTTCGTGGCTTAACACGCTTCGAATAAGTTACTGATGCTGAAAACGTTGATTGAATTCCTCAGATATTTGAAACAAAGTATGTATAAAAAAAATCCTGCAAGCTAGTTTTTGCCATGTATACCTCGCTGGAATCTAAGAAACAAAATTTCAGCATCACATATTACCAACCTACAAGCGCATGTTTTCTCACAAAGTTAGCAAAAACTATTTGCTATGACTGTTTTACTATGTTGACTTTTATATTCCTGCACATTTCAATAAACATCTTTAGCAGTAATTTATGTACAGCGTACAACAGTGTACGTCTAATATGTATTAGTAAAATCTTCTTTGGCATAAATTGTGCTCTGTTTTGTTGTTTTTTTCTTTTTTAGATAGTATATTTTGATTTATTAAGGTGTTATGTATTTTAATTAATTTCGTTAGTTTTATCATGGATTGGTCCAACTATAAGAGAATTTGCATGCCTTATTTTCCCCATGTAAATTTAAGACGAAAATAAGTAAGTTAGGAAGTTCTACGTAATACGAAGGGCAGACAGAAGATGGTTCGCGCCAAAAATAACGGCAGTTGGTTACAAGTGGCTTGGAGCACACATGGGAGTCTTGAGATTTTTCATCTCTCTCTCTCTCTCTCTCTCTCTCTCTCTCTCTCTCTCTCTCTCTCTCTCTGTGCCGTTTAAGTGTAGTCACGTGTACACGCGTGTACAACCATACTATGCTAACATCCACTTTCCTCACACATTGCAAGACCCGAAAACGTCGCCCATTCAGCTACCTAATGGCTAGACTGCACAGTTCTGTGTACACTTTGTTCTCGGCTACTTTTGTACGTACTAAGGCCGTTGTTGCAGTGATTGGTCAGTTGCGCATCTGGAAAACTACCGTGGGTTTTATTCTTGCTTGTTTGCTATTGGTTCACAGTTCTCAAGGCCACATTTATTTAAACACTGGCTCTATCTCTCACAGGAAAAGTCTTTGTAGCAACCACTAAAAATTTGGTCAATCTGAACTTCAACCAATTTTTTTTTTGTGGTGAGTACAAAATATTCTGCTGCCGCCAGTAAAGTTTTGCAGAGACTACAAAATAATTTTGTAACCGTTACAAAAGATTTTGTAACGTCCGTATTGTAAAAAAATATTTTGTGGCCAACGCGTTATCGTTTTTCCTGCGCTTAAACGGCTTAAATATCGCTACGTGTGTTTTTTTACTATCGTAAGAAAATGTAATTTGATAAAGGACCTGTAGTTATCGCGAGAATATTTGAGCGCCAACTTATTGTAGTGGGTCGTTGCACACTTGTTCTGCTACGCCCTCAGTGATTGGGTACACTTAACTCTCAGCGTCTTGGGTATGTTCTAGCTAAGCACAGACTTTGGTGTGACATTAACTTCCTTCTGGTTGGTACCGTCATATAAGTGATGCCTCTACACGAAGACACACTGCCAATTACCATGAAGCACAGCTGCAGATATGCAGGAATAGTTTTAGCGCAAACTACCGCTCCAAAGTACGAGGTCGACTCGTGTGACTATGTGTACGTACTGCATACACATGTGTATTTGTGATGTCTGAGAACTTGTTTGATGTGGTAAGTTGTATAAGAATGTGTTTGTCACGTGATTGCACCGGTCGTGTAGTTGAGCAGCGGCGCCTAGCGGACCGCACGATGTATTGTAGTGCGTGAGGTCGCAGGTTGAGTGAAGAAGTGTGCACTAGAGTGGATGTGACAAGCAGCTACAGATATACGGCGCAATAAACCTAGCTGAGAAGTGACTTATCAGAGCGGCACTTCCTCCACGCTAGCGGTCCATTAGGCCGAGACAGCCGCTCTGCTCTGCTCCTGCGTCGATATCTCCGCCACGCCATGGAGAGGAATGTTTATAAGCGCGCTGTGGCACGTTTATCACAGCTCGTACCAAATGAAATGGCGGCCTCAACAACCAGTCGTCGTGAGACGAGGTGGTGTGATCCCCCCCTCCCTCCTTCATCACGTCGTGGTATCATACCCCCGAGCCAGCCGGAGGAACGCGAGAACCCCATTTACGTGTCGACGTGCGTCGCTGTTTCCCGACGTGTGTCCGTGTTGTCGGCGATGTCTTCATCGCACGTCCTCGCCGCAGAGCCTAGTTCACACGATCCTAGCTCTCCTGCTCGCCCTTGTCAAACCTACTGCACGCAAGACATACGTACATCTTTAGTTCAATATAATAAGACTCTTGTAAGGAATAACACTCTGAATAGTGTCAAAACAATGGAAGACGTAGTTATATTAAATATTGAAGTATATTTTCAGGTTTGCTAAACTCCTCCCGTAATTAACTCTACGGCAAAATTTAAAACATATTTTTTACTTTCTTTTCATAATCTATGACCACAAAATGTATAACATACTCCGTTCTGAATCATCCGGTATACCTGCATTTCATAACCTACCTTAAATAATAACCTAGATTTGTTTAAAATTGCTGCTCCCGGCGCTGTAAGAGACGGACCACTCGCCTCGTATCTCGATGATCCGGGTTCGATTCCCGGCAAGGTCTGTCTCGATCTGTGGCGGATGTTGCCGTTTACAAACTGCTTCCCGCCATTCTTTGGCATTGTGCCTTGTCTCCATAGTAACGAGGGAAGATATTTGCGCCTAGCAGCTACGTATTCAGCGCTGGTGAGGGATGACGTGAGGTGACTGTTGAACAGTGACGGAATGAAATATACAGTAATGGGTCGGAGATCCCCGTAAAAACCCGTCGACCAACGAGTTTCTGCGTACATAAATCCAGGTAGACCCGGCGGGAATCGAACCAGTATGTTCTTGTTTGGAGGCGAGCATACTAGTGACTAGCCGCAGCTACATTTCTTAAGAACGCCGCCTGCCACGCTTTATTTGCGTTGTAGTGTGTGCGTTCATTTACGATACTATTCCACATGCTAACATTGTACCAGTGCACGACAAGGATGGAGTGTTTTCGTTAAGCTTATTAAATACTATTTATAGAAGCCCTACAACATAGCTAAAAGTGGCCTTTCCTGTCTGCTGTGATTCAATATGTACTAACAGGATGTATGTGAAACTCGGATAGAATCTTGCTCTGAACTGTGCTACAGACTTTCCACCAATGATATTGTATTGCCTGAGCTCAGAGTTCCATAGTAATAATGGTTCAGCGGGAATCTTGTACGCTACGTCAGTGCTTGGCTCGTTGTGACGATATTGTATTCATACACGCTTCAATGTAGCCCTTATTGCTCTGATGCGTTGCCCTCTGCTTGATATTTTTATGTAAGAATTATTTCAATCTTGTGACCACTATGAAGGCAACCGTATATATTGTATTCAAACGCTTCACGTAAATGAATAAAAAAAATAACAATAATATTTTTAACTAAGACTTTTATAGAGGCAAAATTCTGTATTCGTTCTTAGTAAAATTGCGAAGAATATAGAAGAAACATCGGCGACAAATAATTGCAACTCCGGCACTACGCATGCTGCCAACGTGACTCGCTCTCACATGCGGCCAACGATGCCCGCTTTTATTACTATAATTCGTCGAGGTACGCTTTTTTTATCCACTAGAGCTATAAGAAGGTATTGTGAGCTCTACGAGCGAGACTGATGTCTGCGTTAGCAATGATGCTACATTCACGCTCATAACGCTACATCCACGCGGTGTTTTCATTCTAAGCTATTTTCTTCGTTGATCTAAAGTTTTATTGGTGGGGTCGTACTTGGCGTAGTGGCTAGAGCACTTGCCTCCCACTAAGGCGATCCGGTCATTCACCCACGCAGGGATCGTGCTGGGCTATATCGCTGGTCGGCGGGTTTTCTCGCGGATCTCCTCTCTCCCTCCTACTTCATTCCTGCGCTTGTCCGCTGTAGGGCCTCGCATCACGTCGTTCTTCTCTGTTTTACGGATCAGGTTATTATTGTCACAGGAAGAACTGTCTCCAAGAGCTGTTTTTAGATATTTTAAGGCCATCAGCCATAATATGTTTTTAATAGGCGTACTGTATTTTTTTTTTTTTTTTTAACATAGACACATATTTTGAAGTGTGATTTCTTGCAATATATTAATATACTATGGATTAGTTTGAGCAGTTTTCACGTAAAAAAAAGAACATGTGTGACACGTTACATAACCGTTCACACACAGGGCGAGGACTTATTAAATACCGCGCCTAATTATTTCCCTTACACTACGTAAATAACTAGATTTATTGCTAGGCGAAGCGGAAGTAATTTTCACGTAAGCGAAATTTGATAAAATTAAACTTGTGGGCAAAAAGCTAAATTGGTAGCACTGATAACTGAATAGCTGCGACCTACAGCGGCTTATACTGTACATTACAATATGGCGCCAAAGACTGACAGTGTCGGCTGTGTAGAAGTCTGAGCGGTTGCCAGGTTCAGCTGGTCGCTACAATTTGTGGATGTGCTAGAATATAATCTTGCCGCGATTTTACAATTTTTTCAGTCTAATAATTTAATGCAAATTCAAGACCTGAAGAGAATAATAAGACGCATTTAGCTTGAACACATCATAACTCATTGCCTGCTTAGTTTGACTTAGATATGAAGTAAGAAAGGAATTGGCCGTGGCCTGTTTGTTATGGACAAGCCCAGTGTTCCTGTACGTCTGTTGACAAGAATCACGCCCGGAATGTTTTAGAACGCAATCGTTAACACTTGTACTGACAACTGATAATATAATTGTTAATGTTTATCTTAGCTGAGAAAGTAATAACATTGTAGGATAGACTTGTTCAAACCGGCGCTACCATGAAGTCATTTGTGTTTGGACATAGTTGGCTCGTGTGAATCAGTCTCGGGCGAGGCGAGGCTGGATGTCCCTGTCAAGGGCTGCCAACACGATCACAACGTGCCTCACTTCCCTACAGCGATATGAGGCGTGGGCGGGGTTACCAACCTCGGTGACAAATGAGTGGAGCTGGGCTCGCGTCACAACTGGTCAGGTGTCGCGTTTCTCACCTTCCAATTAGCCTCTAGGGTTGATTGTAGGGGGCGGGGAGGGGAGGGGGACAAGATAGCTGTCAAGACGTTCTAATGACGATACCAAGTGTCGGCGCTCGCAAGGCTCGAGCCTCTCTCACAATCAACTGAGGAGATCCAGTCCGGCCCAGGATTCACGTCGACTATCCCCTTGTGTCTTCACTTGCCCTCAGGTTAGCCAACACTGCAGTCAGTCGTAGCCATTTCCCGTCTGCTGTGGTAGCTCTGAGCCACTCGTGTGTCATACAGTATTACAAGCATAGGAGAGAGAACATTTCATGTAGACTATCCCCGTGTGTTTTCACTTGCCCTCAGGTTAGCCAACACTGCAGTCAGTCGCGGCCATTTCCCGTCTGCTGTGGTAGCTCTGAGCCACTCGTGTGTCATACAGTATTACAAGCATAGGAGAGAGAACATTTCATGTAGACTATCCCCTTGTGTCTTCACTTGCCCTCAGGTTAGCCAACACTGCAGTCAGTCGCGGCCATTTCCCGTCTGCTGTGGTAGCTCTGAGCCACTCGTGTGACATACAGTATTACAAGCATAGGAGAGAGAACATTTCATGTAGACTATCCCCGTGTGTCTTCACTTGCCCTCAGGTTAGCCAACTCTGCAGTCAGTCGTGGCCATTTCTCATCTGCTGTGGTAGCTCTGCGCCATTCGTGTATCATACAGTATTACAAGCATAGGAGAGAGAGAAGTTCTGGGGATGTGTTCCTCTATGCAGCAAAAAAACTACTTCAGTAAAGGAAATTAAGCAAAATGCTGCTAATGCAACCCGCGTAGCGTATGTTAAAATATGAGTATATATATATATATATATATATATATATATATATATATATATATATATATTTTACAATTATGGCTTTTGTTTATTAAAAGTAAACATCCATATGTCTCTTACTTTTTGTGTCAGAAAAGTGTCTTGTGTTAAAGATTTCATTCATACTCCAATCAGAATGAATTGAAAAGAAGAATTTTTGATTTTTCCGAAAATTTTTTCCATTTCACGTGAAGATAAAGGGAACATCACATGAAAACAAATGGAAATTCCCCGCTGTGTTTTTGTTTTCCTTCACCACATCCAGCATTAGGGATGGTATAGAGGGGTTGGCATCTCGTCAACAACGAGGTTAACAGAGATGGAATGAGCAACTCTTGTAGAAGTACACGGATGTAAGCGGCCGTGTAGTCAGCATCACATGTCATTTCTGGTGTGGACAATCCCTACTTTACTGTACTAGAATAGTATTCATACGAGAGCTCATTTTCTGACAGTATTAGCTACATACATTACTTGGCTCCAAGCTCTTTATACACAAAAATACATATTTTGTGGACGTTACAATATATTTTGTTAACTTTGACCCTGCCACGTATGTTTTGTACTCACAACGAAAACACTTTGCTGTCACCACTAAAACTTTGTGGTCACCGAATAATATTTAAGTGTCTCTCACAAAATAATTCGGCAATGAATGTTTGCTATAAAATCTTTTCTTTCTATGTAAGAGAAGCCCTCGCCTGACGAAAGTTTGCGCTCCTGGATATTGTAATGTAGCGAAGAGATACGGGCAACAGTAATATAAGCATAAAGATAATTCCACCTTAATGTACGGAGCACTACATTAGCGCGCTATGGTGCCGCTGGTTGGCATATTATCTCGGGTATCTCTCGTTTCTCTAGCCCCTTCATTCCACGGCTGCTTCGTACTCACATCATGTCATCCTTCACCAGCGCTGAATACCTACATGTTAAGTGCTGACGAAATTCCCTTTTCTTCAGTTCACTTAATTCATGTTGACTGTAGGATCGTTGCCAATCGGAGAGCCGTGGTGCGAGGAATAGTAGGAATTAACATGTTACATTATATTAGGCGGTGATCAGTCGTTTATTAATGGTTTCGCTTTCATACTGAAACCATTTTCTGCATTGAAAAGACTAGAATACTGCTACAGGAATGAATATGTAAGAATGCTAGTACAAAGTCTTCGGGTTATTAAATCAATACAGTGGTAAGATTGTACAGCAGTGTGGTTCACAACGAGATGAACAATAATGCTAGATGTAAGTTCGACATGTACTGACCCAACCCGAATTTATTTGAACATGTAAGTCCTTGACCTTGCTTTCGTCATGACTTACAGATCGGCATTGACATTATAATTTTATTTCAGGTTGTGACCTACTCGGATATTTAACTTATGCTGGAAGGTCGGCAGCAAGAGAGCGCGATAAAGGTGACACTGGCACACCCAACAAGTGCTACATCGCCACTATGCACAAATATCAGAATCAGACTGTAGATTCCTTTTTAGTTATTTGTCAGGACGTTGATTTAAGCTGCGTCCTTTGTTTTTGATTGACGTGCCGACCCTGCAAGAACCAACGCATGCTACTATCGTAGTTTTGTTTGTAGCTGGTTATTATTCGTTTAATGCTGCTGTTAAAAGCACTGTATTTTCTAGAGTCATAGACCTGGGAAATAATATTCAAACAATGTCTGTTATTTGAAGAAGTACCACTCGTTCATCGCGTAGAATGTGTTTTCATTTAGTAGAAAAATACATTTGGTGGGAATGTAATAGTTTCGCTAAAAGTATAATAAAATAACAAATAAATAGGCGTTAATCAAACATCCAGTATCGCAATTATTTCGCCACGAAGGCTCAGATGACTGCCTGCGGCTCGGTAGACGTTATATTGAAATGTTCGCAATATAGGCGCGCTGGAAGTTAAATACGACACATCACTCGTATCATGCCTCTACCTAGAGACGCGTGTCTCTGAACTGTGTGCAGTATTCTCGCCGACAACGTCCTATATGAGACATTCAGTGGTGTCAGTATAAATCTATGGCATACAATTACTGGCGAATGTGTTTCGTACACGCATACAGGCCTACTATTTTTAAGATTCTGCGCCAATAATCGTGCCTAAAAAGTAAGGTAAAACACGAATTTTCGTAATTTTCAGAGGAGAGACCATAGGTTGTAAAAGTAACAGGAGAACTGATATGTGCATATGCAGTGTATGTGCCGTTCTGTGGATAGTATTCCTAAGCACACATCACTCATACGCGTTCAGCAACTTTTATGTTAAGCGCCAATCGGTCTGAATAGAGCAAAGTAACACGTAGAGAACCGTTGTTTTATTTACTGCTCCGGATATTCTGGTTTCTGTTTCTCATGATTCCTGAAATCGCTCCAGGTGAATGCCGGAATAGTTTCTTATGAAAAACCGTGACCGAATGCTCTTCCAGTTCGTGTCGTTATGACAATTTACAAGTAGCCGTCTCTAATGACTTTGTTACCGATGAGATGTAGAGCCGGCCACAGCACCTGTTGGTGACTTGAGAAGCTGGACAGCGACCTGGGGTCTTGGAAGGACCTATTGCGAGGGTTTGTCGACAAGACGTAAAGTCCGTACACAGTCTCTGCAGGTGACTTGAGTAGCTCGATGACGACACAGGGTCAAGGACCTAGTGTGAGAGGTTTTCGACAACACCTAGAGCCCAGGTACAGTCCCCGCTGGTGACTTGAGATGCTCGACGGTGACCTGGAGTCGTGAAAGGACTTAGTGCAAGGGTTTGTCCACGAGACCTAGAGCCCAGGCGCAGTCCTTGTTGACTTGAGACGCTCGATGGCGACACAGGGTCAAGGACCTAGTGTGAGAGGTTTTCGACAACACCTAGAGCCCAGGTACAGTCCCCGCTGGTGACTTGAGA
>PNEQ01031309.1:0-39099 GCA_003012365.1 Medauroidea extradentata
CATTTACTGGTAATAGTAATCCCAGGGTGCATCTAACAATATTTATATTTGGTGATTTTCGCTCTTCTCTTCTCGTACCCACGACACTGAGGTAAGAGCTCGTAACTCTATCACTGAACTTTCAGCTAGCCGAGGACATACCGAATCCAGCAATATACGACGGATGAATCAGAGGGCGCGTTTGTGCGAGCACGTGGTCGGCGTATGTACAACGAGCACGTGGTATGTGTGTGAAGGAGAATAGTGCCACCACAGATGGTAACTGCAGTATGTCATGTTGCGGGCTAACAGACACTTTAAAATTACCTTTAGTTCCGATGAAACATGCCCTAATATTTTAACTTTTTGTAGGAGGGGAGGTTAAAAAATATTAAGTCAGATTTATCTAAACATTGATTTAGAGTGAACATTTTTGGGTCCCTAGACATTTAATTAAATTGAGAAACTACTGTAGTGAAATGTGGAAGCTGACCAGATTGCCGAGGTTATAAAGACAGTCTGGGTAGTTTCTGCGGTGCTGTAGAGCCGTGATGTAGCTTTCCTCTGCATCACGGAACCTTCTCATGTTCGACAGCACTATTCCCAGGTTCATCCAAGCAGCAGCAAAGTCCTGCCTGAAACATCATCACCACACAAGCAGGTATGAGGGAACTTGAATAATGGACAGTTAAGTTTCAGAAACATATCTTAATTTGTTCAAGACAGTTTGTTAGCTAACTTTAAGTTTGCAACATACACTGAAGGCCTTGTATTTGTACAGTATCATCAGAGAACACACAAATATTCTGAAACAGCTGCTTAGCCTGAACTCCAGCCATAGGTGCAACCAAAATGGCACAACACATACAGTAATTTGCCAACCCATGCCCAGAGATCAAGTCACCACCTATATGAAAAATTATATCTGGGCATAATTTTTCTCAGAGGGGCAGATGCTGGATGAACTATTATGGATGAAGGAATAGGTAAGATAAGGTAAGTGGAAGTGTAAATTTCATTCTAATATTGTACGACAAAAAAATTAAGTCATTAACAATGTAAGACCCATTTTATCACAGCTCCCATTGATAAGAGCACAATTTCTTCTGCTTTTTGTACAATAATATACGTACTGCTCTTTGTGCAGTTTTAGTTTTGCATCTAGGTAAATTACAACAATGAAACATAATCATGATTTAAAAATACATACGTCCTCTTTTAATGAGGAATTTTAAACCTTAACTATATTAATAGCATGGGTATTTTTTTTCTTATAGTAACTATTAAGTCAGGTTACTATTACAAAAATTAAACTATTATTAATTTTTTTTTTATTTTTACTTTCGAATTGTTGTACTATTTATTTAATGTGACACAGCAATAAAAATAAAGTATTGGGTTTGCTTTTTATAACGTGCAGCAATACATTTTCATAATATTAGTCTAAGGGAAAGTCTGTCTCTAAATTTATAAATTGCTTTGATTTTAAATTTTGCTACTGTTTCCAGCTTACACCACAAGTAACACATCTCACACTCCAACAAAGGTAAAATGCTACATTTTCCCATATTGTGCTACGATATTTGTCATAGTACACCAAATTTATGTTACTGGCATCCACGCAGTACCCTGAATACAGTTAATTTTTGTTACAAAAATTTTTGAATGATTCTAAACATTAGGGATAATTTGTTTTTAATTACTGTACATGATTTCACAATGCTTACAAACATACAATGTACCATTAACATACAAAATACTTCTGTAGAGCACCAGAAACATAATACAAAACCATGCTGAAAAGGTTGTAACATGCAGAATAGAAACGGATTTACAGCTCAAACAGGCCACAAGTAATATAGTGAATTTTGAAACTTCAACCAAGTCCTACAGTTCTTAGTTTTGTTATGTTAAACTACTAGCAGGCCGGCTGCGGCGTTGCCCGCGTGAAATTGTGTAACGTAAACAGTAACTGTGGATAAAATATGTGATGAAGGCATTTAACAGCTAGCGTACTCAATAACACTGAACTATGATTAACTGTCTTAGCTCAGTGTAAAGAGCACGTGCAATATGCTTGTATGATGTCATAGTGCTTCCCATTGCAAAGTCTTGCACGGGATACGAACCCGTAACACCACTCCTTCCACACCACAAACTTTATACAATACCTGAGTGAATGTTAAAGGCATGCCGTGATAATTCTTACGTATGTAGTGGCCACGGTCGTAGAAGAACAGGTCTGGACACTTGCCTATCTAACAATGTATTTTGCTTGACCCCCTTGTTGTTTGGTTGTAGTTCGTCAAGTTACCGAGAATATTGTGTTTTAATGGCGTTTCAGTTAGGGCGGTCGGACTCAACTCCACTAACTTTTTTCCATTGTTAAATTTATAAAGTAAATAAAGATTGCTGGAGCCTTTTCTTAAATTTGTGAGCGAAGAAAGTATTTCATAAATTGATAAAAAATACCTTTTCATAAATTGTTTATCTTAGTGGAAAGGAAGTGGGTGGCGTTTAGTCCGACCGCCCTAACTGCAGTGCCAATAAAACACAAACAACAAATTGGTTAACTTCCATCGCTGACGTTGAAAATAGTGTGCATTATAAAATAAGTGAGCATTTTGGAGTAACCGTAATAGGCATAATAACATGGCTCCGTATCCAGCAGTAGTCAGTTAACTATTTAAAATTGTGTCATTTCTATAACTATTTTGCAAACAATATATACAAAAGACAGATGCACAAGTACTCACGTTTTAGTACTTGACAGATACACACAAAAACAGGACGACACACAATCGCAGAAGCGCGTATCGCGATATTTCACTGCTTAGAGCAGCTTCCTCGGGCGAAGAGACATGGCTGACTGTGGTGTGGCTGCCGATGCACAGATGCTGATGCACCTAGCGGCCAATGATTGAACTGAGATGTGAAATCTATGGTGACCAGATAGGCATCTTGCGGTATAGAGTCTAAATGTCTGAGGCATTCTAGAAAGTGGTTGGTGTCTTTGACATAGGAAGGTAGCTGTTGGACCCAAGGTTGTAGGTGTGTGTGTGTGCGCCAGCGCAGAGATCCTCTCTGTGGTACTGCCGATACTGGACACAATTGGACGTCCAGGTGGTTATCGTGTTGATTTATGGATTTTGGGTAAGAGGTAGATTTTTGGTAGGTGCATCATTATCAGTCGACCAGTACTGGCAACCAAAACAAAGGATGGTCATGTTGTGAGCATGAACTGAGGGTTTTCATGTGTTCTTAATTCTTATAAGGTGTTTTTTAGTATTCTGTGCATATATTTAATACACTGCAACGTGGAGATTAAAAAAACCTGGCCGGTAATCGCCAACGATGATGGTATATTAAGATGTGTTTTGGAAGACGGAAATTGGAAAAAGGTTCAGCCTTGGTAATGACCGCCCGGGAGCTTGGCTTGGTGTGTCTACTACAAATGGTTGCTAAATAAGAAGCAGGTAATCCATCTAGAGGAAAGTACTACAGGGAAAAAATTTAAAAAGTTACCGACCATTTATTTTAACAGAATTTGGGCATAAACATGGTTGCCCATACATGTTTGTTTATTTTTGGTAATGGCCTTAAATGTTAAAACAATTTTGAACATACCTATAAAAATATAACATAAATAATCTTAAATCTTGAATGATGTTATTACCTTAATATCTTTAGAGTAGGTTATTCACTACTGTAACATGAAATAATTTTCCATTAACATACAGCCACCTAACCCTAGTAAGATAAATGTGCAGCCAGTACTGAAAACAAATTACCTACTTGTCTGAGATCTAAAAATAACCAAAAGAAAATCACAAAATATTTTGATTTTATTGCAATAGAATACCTTGATAACTGTTGAAATGTTTTGATTGTCACCTGGAAAGCACATGGTGGCGGAAGGATACACAATGTGTTTATTTACATAGTTCTACTGTCTTATGATCTGTCAGAAAATTGAATTCTTATACAGTACAGACTATAAGTACTAGGCAATACTACAATTTGCTTCTGAATAAAAAATAAAAAATGGATTTTAGAGAATAATAAGCTTGAAACCACAAAATCCGTAAAAATGGAAAACTCAAATTTTATAATATTAATATAACAATATCCCAGTCTTTAGAATAACCAAATTTCAAAAATACTCGTGTATTGGTTTGAAAATAATTTTAATATCCGAAAATTTATTGCGCTGAGGTTTATGGATGTTAAAATTATTTTAAAATCAAAACACTAGTATTTTTTAAATTCAGATAATACAGAGACCTGGATATTATCATAGTAAAAATTATAAATATAGAAGTTTTCCATTCTTATAGGTTTTGTGGTTTCAAACCCTTGTTTTTCTAAAAACTGTTTTTAATTTTTTACTCGAAAGCAAAGCATACTATAACCTAGTGCTGTATAAACAGACGCCCAGTAATAAAATATCTACTCGATAAAAAAAGCCCCGTTGAATTATGATTAGTAGTTCAGATTTTATTGACAATTTAGTATTGCAGCCGTTTGCTCGACATCGTACCTTTCCGTAACCCTTTATAACCCACTTGGCAGCCATATTCCAGTCGAGAGTTTAGCCTATTTGAAAGATGCAGGGGGCAAACACAGATTTACCTTAGCTCCACAGCTTTCCTCAGTAGCTGCTCTGCTTCTAACAGACGTTGTTCATCCCGCAGGATGTTGGCAAGATTGTTCATTGCCTGGTCGTACTCCGGATACAGTCTGGACACACATCAATACACTAACACTTCAGAAATAAGAAACAGCCACTAACAACAAACGAACATCTTTTATAAGTAACCTCAAGACTCTTTTGTATACATAAATAAAGTACTGTATGTTTAACTAGATTTCAAAGTCAAACAATTCAGTCAAATTACAAATTAATTTAATATGAAAGCTATTTATAAACTAAAGATTTATATAAAAATTACTATATCTGTGGGTGAAACAGTTATAAGTAAGAATCAAATTATCCATCTAGAATTGTATTTACGAACACTTAGCAATACAGTACAAGCACAATATATGGGACTGTCAAGGGGAATAACGCAGACCCCCAAATGCTTATAACATGTTTTTCTGAAAGTAATAACCCACCTGAGAATCTTTCTGTATCTCTGTACTCAACAGCATTCTTAGAATAAAAATAGAAGACAGGAAATGTACTCGTGGAAGGGAAGAATATGCCAACAGAATGATAATAACATGCTGGCTTGATAAGTTAAAACCAAAACCACCATACGGGTTTGAATTTTTCAATGCTGCATACAAAATAATTCAACTGCCAATTCTTTATAAAGACTAAAAACACTACAGCAGCAGGCATTACACAAAGAAAATACTGTACCGTACACTAGAAAAAGTTGAAAAGAACTACTGGCTTCGAAGATGAGAAATTACATCAATGAATTTTCTATGGAGAGTACCATACATACTCGTGTATAGTGCGCACCACGATTTTTGCAACTAGTTCCAGGGAACAAAAAATTTTAAGTGCAGTGCTAACATGTAAAAAAAAATCACAGGAGTACGAGATGGTACCGCGAGGGAGGCTACGATGGATGAGCCAAAGGGGGAGGGAGAAAGGAAAACATAGCTGGCAACAAAGAAAACAGAGGAAAGATAACATTCACATTGGCTAGAGAGTGACTGCGGTCTGCCTTCTCCACAGCTGTCTAAAAATAGCCTGCCAAGATCATTTTGACCCGTTTCACCCCAATCAACAAATGCTTTTCAGCTCCCAACACGGAATGAAGCAGAGCTAGCTGGCTGAGAGGTATAGCAGAGACTGGTGGGTCCCTGTTTTGGCAGAGGGGAATTATGCCTCTGGAAGAGTGAGGTCGTCTGGGGTGATAGGTGCGGGATCTGGTTTCTTTTTTTCTAACTTCGGGGTAGGTTGTGCGGTCACTCACCTGTTTCTAGGTGAGCCGTCGCACGAGCTGCTGCTTCTTCTCAGAGATCAGCTCCTTAGGCTTGGGAGTCACCCGGTCCTTTGAGATTAGCTCTTGTATGCGCCGGTGTAGCAACACGGGTCACGGCGGCATCTTTAGCAGACTTAATAAGGGCACCTGCTGGCAGCGTATGTCCCTTAGGATTTGGGAAAACCATTGTTTCCCACGTGACGGGCCTTAGGTTCTGTTGGAAGTGGTGTCTGACGGGCCTTGTAATGTGCACACAAGTCAGGCAGCGAGGGCTCGGGCCCTGGTAACTTTTGCAGAGTGGGGATAACTCCAAAAGTTGGCTGGTATTCCACCGATAACTCTTACCTACGAGCAATTGCAGCCTGCAATTTCCTCCCTTCAATATTTCCCTTTCCGCTGACGAAATACAAATCACCAGGATATTTTGTGACGTTTAGTTGAAAGAAACACTTTGATTCACTTTATACAATTATATTAAACTCTAACAAAGGAAAATGTACATTTTCACTGTACAACTTTAACGTAGAGCACTCTTACTGCTAGTTATTAACACAGTAAACACATGATTATTGAACATCGGGAGCCTTGTTTACGAGTTTAGTAGCTTCCGCATCCAGCGGAAGTATCTGCGTTATCGACTCTTGATGGGCGACAGGGTGCCTTCCCACACTGCGCCCACCTAGGGTGCCTCGGGTTCCCACCTCATAATAGGCACTGGTGCAAGTTGAAGGTAGGATGGTTTAGGTGTGCCTGGTCGGCCCACAACCCTTGGAGAACAGAGGAGAAGAAGAGTGCCTAGTTTGCTAGGTGGGAGCCGAGCCCTAAAACACTGATTTGCATGGACCTCTCGCCCTCCTTACATACCCGTCCGAGGGAGTGGGAGTCCCATTAGGCGGGTGGAAAGAAAATGGCTGACGGCCATGCTCGACTTCTGCTACTGCAGGGGTACCATTCTAAAAGAAACATATTTATCCCTAAAGAACATCTCTATGACTGCATTTATGGTGTGTTGCCGTGAAACATTAATACCTATTAATACAAAATACACAAGTACATAAATATTACACATGGTTTTAGATGATCACACATATATACAACATTTTTTACTGGCGTATTTTGCTCTATTCGCGCTTGAAAATAAGTCAGTGCACGTGGCTGGTACTTTGTTTACAAAAATATGGCAGTGCTTATAAACAGTCCTGCGGCTGTGGTTAGGAAGTTTATCAAGTGTGCAATACACAGGAAAGCAGTTTTAGTATATTACAAACAACAATTAAACACAGGATATTATATAAACTCATTGGATACCTTAACACAGGAGTACTGGCAAGAATTGAGGTTAACTTTGTCAAGTGGCATGAAACAGCAACATGGGGTCCTACTAACATATTCTGGGGAGACAAGCATACAAAAATATTACAGTGAGCACTCTGGGGTGTGTCAACTTGTTGCGCGCCAACCCTCGCAGTCGCACATGTGTGTGTGTGTGTGTGTGTGTGTGTGTGTGTGTGTGTGTGTGTGTGCCTGCTGTGTTTGCAAAACAAATTCCCTCCCTCTCTCGCTGTGCTGTGTGCCTGCTGCTTCCAGCATGTCCCCTCCCCCATACATAATGTGCCAGCAAGCTTGCCATTTTTACTTACTGTCTGGAGCTGAATGGAAGGCAAGGCTCAGGAATACGGCTGGTGGTGGCGACAAGCGGAGGACTGTGTGGCCCCAACCACCACCCTGCTGCTCTACCTTGCCTTCTCCTCAGCTCCGTACAATATGTGACAATTCTCTCCCGAGAAAAAAAAAAAGAACAGTGTTGCCCTTTTTTCTTTCTTTCTTTCCCCACCGAACAATTGCTGATCACAAAACGTCAAAATTAATTTTTCATATTGCTTCTGCCCGCCACCCACGAATTTTTGTTACTGCTACGTCAAATTGCCGAACAGCATACTTTGTAACCTACAGTTTAAACATACCTGTGTAAAAGCTAATAAACTTCTAGCCATCATCAGAGAAGTTTTTAACTCACATATTGTGTAAAACTGAGTAACTCTATGAACAGAACGTGGATGAAGACAAACAAAAAAATTAGGGTTTTAGCAGCGATGGTTACAGCAGGGCAAGGAGGGAGGCAAAAGAAAAGGAAGGGGAGTAATGATGGAGGAACCAGGTGGTGAGAACATTCTCTCTCTGTCTCCCACTCTTGACATTCATCAGTTTGAGACTACAACTCTGCCTTCTCCCCCCTTTCACCTCTGGCCTCTTTTTCAAATTTTATTTTTGTTTTTTATAGTGCGCACCCCTGAAATTTTATCAGTTGTTTTGGAATAAAAGTGTGTGCTATACAAGAGTAAATATGGTAACTACCATGCAAAGTTTACATGTTATCTGATACTGATTAATGTCATATGATCTTCAAATCATATCAAATTAGTTTCTGAGAATGACTACTGTACTACTATTAGGCAACTGTATAGGGCTTATTTAGAATCTGTAGGCCTCTTGGCTGAGCCTGTGATGCGGATCCACCCCATAAGTAGAGGTTGGAGGGGTGAGAGAAGTCCGGTGGTTCAGGCCTACCTTCCCAAATCTCAGCGTGGGAAACAACTTGCAATGCATTTCCCGGAAACTACGTATCAATATCCTTACTCCCTTAGCGTAAAATGCCCAACAGACATCGAACCTGTAACCTTCCCCTTCTCCTAGCCATTATCAGCTCACTTTCCTGCATATACTAATGTCGGTAAAGATAATCAAAATATAATTTCTATTATCATGGGCACAACAGGATTTTTCATACCCCACCTCTACCACACACCCAACCAGTGAAAATGACAAATAACCACATGTCCTGTATGCTAATTTTCGAGTTACGGCAGTTTTTAGTAGTTTATTAAATTTTCCTAGTGAAGTAAGAAACTTCTTGTCTTGAAATCTTCTCCAGGCTCCAGGTTTTCTGGAGCTGATGTTGTGGCCAGATTATCGGCTTCACAGAATTTCTCAGGGTGGCAGGTAATTGACGCACGTTTACCATGGTCTGCTTAGAGTATTGCGCCATGGCAGAGAGAGAGAGAGAGTGTGTGCGTGTGTGTGCATGTGTATGTGTGAGTGTGTGTGTGAGATTAAGGAGCATATAAAAGACAGAGTTGGCACTTCCAGGTTAAGCTCTCATCTTATTTTCTGGTCCGTTTTGGCCCCACTAATGATAAAATGTTGCCAACCATGCAGCTTGAAATCATACAAGGAATCACCTGCTTAATTTATTACTTACTTTTTGAAATGTTAGCATATAATACCTAAAAAAACACTATTTTATTCTTTCTTCTGGGTACGGTATATATGTAATTGCTTATTTCCTTTATTTATGACTATTTTCAGTAAATATATAATATTCCAAAAGGATTTGGTTTTGTCCCTACAAAGTACCTCCGTTAACAGCTTCATGTTTTAAAAATTGTATAATACATGATTTGAACATTTTTTGGAATATGTGCTGTAGGCCGATACAAAAGTATGTTTACGTAAATTTGCACGCATCAAAAGTGGCATGAGTTTGTAAAATAATTATGTGGGAAAGGTTTTGGTTAGGGTACTCACAACAGGGCACTCAACATTTTATTACACACATTATTCGTAATGTAAATCCAATACCACACACATAAGAAGCAATCAGTGACACTCTAAATACATAAAACACTAAAAACTCAACTTTAAATATCATGTATTAAGGCAATTGTGACCAAAGACGATATTACAACCCAGAAAACACAGCATTTCACACAACCGACACATGGTAACGACAAATATAATAGAATCGAAACGACCAGGCTCACAAACCTAAGGAGCAAAATGCTTTATTGTGTCACATGTTTAAATGGAAACTGTTTGCTATCTTAAAATCTTTATTATAAATTAGTCTTATATGTGTACAACTAACATAATCGTGCACATGAATTGTGAAAAGATTCCCGAAAAAATGTTTGCAATCCATTTTGTTGTACTTTTCAGAGCCATCACAATGTTGGTAACAAGCAATCACTAGTGCTCAATAAGGAGATAGTAGGCCCTATCTAGTGTCAGAACCCTGTGTGTGACTGTCACTGCCAAGCGAAGTAAAGGCACAACAAAACAAGAGAGGGATGTGTTATCAGCACTACTCATCAGCAGGGCGAGCCTCTGGAAAGGAAACACGACTGAGCAGTGGGTAAAAACAAAAACTGCATACGTGACTAAGTTTGGACTCGACAGCGCCATTTTTGTATTCACTCGACTCCTTGGCGTGTCATCGTTAAAAATTGCACAAGTACCGAACACAGTACAGCACAAAGCTATCTTCAAAATTCACTTGATTTTTTCAAGACCATGAGACATGAGAGTGTATGATGAAATTTTGATTCATTCTTTTGGTGTTGCAAAGGAAAGTAAACCAACCGCACGGCCGCCGAAAAAAATAAAAATTTTGCGTGCTTTACTAATTTTTTTTTTTTTCGACAAGAGTCTTGCAAACCTTTACAGGTTTATTTTTCCACAAAATGCTATGAACATAAAGACTACACGCTCGCAAGAAGGCACCCATGCTTGGTGTTCTATTTTCTTTTTGTGACATGGATCGGTCATAATGATCATTCATAGGTGTGATTTTAATCGGAAGACGTCTCTGTCTATCAATATAAATTTTAACTTCAATTATTTTTTTTCAGGGCAAGGGTTGAATATATTTACAGTTCAGTGGTACCCTTTTAATCGGAAGACGTCCGTCTTGTGATATAAATGTATATTTTAATGATAACTTATCTATTTTTTCTGCAAAACGTTACGAAAATCAGAATCCCACTGGATACAATTTGCAGAAAAAATGCAATTTTTAAATTTGGTAAAGGGGTTTGAGGGGAGGGGGGGAGCGAAATTGGCATCAATCGATTTTACGAAGGTGACAATTTTACGAATGTCATAAATGGAACAGTCTGTATATATAATATTGAGGGTCTGGTGTACCTATTTTTTATTTCTATTTTTATTGAACAGTTTAATGAATAACGGTACAAAACTCACTTTATTTATGTCTTTATAACTAGAGAAAAATGCAAATAAAAAGAGTGTTTATTTCAGCTCAGTAAAACTAGTGCCTCCATGTTGATGTCCCTGTGACGTCATTGGGCTTGTTATTGCGTGTCTGTTCACTCTAACATTACAACAGCAACTTACATTTCGTTTGTGAAATTGCATTAAATCCAGTTGTTTACATATTATGTGGTAAGAACAGGTATGGAGTGAATTCCAATGAGTTATAAAAGTGTAAAGTAGCTCCTTTGTCAGCAATCAACTGAATTTATGCTAAATGCAATATTTACTACAATGCTGTGTGACAATACAAGATGGACTCAGTGTGGTTTCTACAAGACAAGACCTAAAAGTGTCTGCTGTTAGCGACAAAAGTACAGTTTAGGTATTCAGTGGTTATTTCAAGGTATTGTGTACAGTATGACATGGTTGACATAAAATAAGTAAATATTTTTAATTTAAAAGTTGCTACCAAATCTCGACGTCTGATCAATTCACTGTGTTTTTGTTGTTCCAATGTGCGGCCGCCCCAGCTGTTGAAACAAATTAGCCGATAAGCGAACTCAAGGTACCTGTGATTGGCCGATAATTCGAGAGGTGAGCAGGGTGTTGCAAAATTTGATAAAGCATATCAAGGCCTCTGACTAGAAACATAAAAATTATAGGGAGGAAAAAGTATTTTTAGTAGAAATACTTCTTTGTTATATTATTTTCCCGACTTGCACAGCCAGAATGCTGTATCACCAGTCTGTAAGAGTCAGGTTTGCTTAAACGCATTCAAGCTATTAGCTCAGTAGATTTACTTTTGGAAGCGTACAAACTTTATTCGGTTGACGTTTTAAACTAAATGCATTATTCTTGACTGGATCTGAAACAATAAAATTTTTTCGTAGTAAGTTGTTACTTCAGAATTTGAATTAAAGTGACATAAACTCAAACCTAACACTAAAACATTGTAAAAAATAATTTAAATGTGCTGTCTTCACTACTATCAACTCAGTGCCAAGTGCCTGTCAAATCTTCGTTATTACATAATTAAAAGTTCTGCAATCATGCATGCATTAACAACAAACAAATTTAATTTCCCGAGTTAGCTTTTAAGTAACCGGAACCACTAAATTTAATCCGTTTCTTAAATCGGTGAAAATCTCAAAACACATTACGTATGGCAGGCAGCGGCAAACGAAGACAACTGTCAAATTTCGTAATACGTGTGTTAGCCAGTAAAAACGTGTTTTCAATGTATACGGCAGCATTTGAAAATACTGCATTTTTAAAGCTCAATAACGTGTAAATTAAAATGGACACCAAATTATTAATTTACGTGGTTGCATTTGGTGTGAAAATAAGTCGGAAGAATTGTGTAAATATTCAATTTTTTTTGTTTGTTTGTTTGTTTGTTTTAGGTACTATCCCCAATGTATGTGGTAATTTCTCAGCCTGGTCAGTGAAACACAGTGAAACCTGTCTATCATGATCACTCACGGTTTATGAGAATATGGTTTGTAAGAGAAAAACGAGGAAGGGGTCCATTATAAAAAATACAGAACATTTTTTTGGCAATTATGACCCACATCTAATCACTATGCATTAAACATGTCGTTGAAGTACATGTTTAATCACCTGTCTAGTGAATAAAAAAAACTTGTTACATTAAATACATTAAAATGTATTTTAATATATAATTGGGTGTCTCCAACATATTTTTATACCAAAGAAAGTACCTATATTGGACCACCTCTTGCTATAAAAAGTGGTGTTAACACAATACAACACGCCCACTGATAGTGATTGAAAAAATAGTATATGTCAGGGGGTGCATCCAGGATTTTTGTTTGGGGGGTGTTAAGACAGGGCCATAGCTAGGATTTGTGTTTAAGGGTAGAGGTGGGGTACATAACTTGGAATGGTTACAGAGTAACACCGACCCAGGGGTTCTCCCCTTGGAAAATTTGGATTTCAAGGTGCAAAACAGGGCTATTTAAGCAGTTTCCGTATGGTAAAAGAGAAAGGAGGTCTGGACACCATGGAACCTCCCTGCCAAAGTTGTGGTGCATGATTTGAATTCCAGCATTATAATTTTAAATCCTTCCACTTAAATTTACGTAACTAGTGGAAGTAAAACAGTAATATTAACTAGCTGAAAAATAACCATTTGAAAACTTTTCACACATTTTTGGGGAAGATGGGAGGTTCCAAACCCCTCCCTCTGGGTCCGCCAATTAGTGTTGTGTTTTTATTACTGTGTAACGATGACAAGCACTTGTGACAAATGAACTTGCGTAGCAATGTTTTCATTGAATTGAGGAGTGTTAAAATATATGCAAACTGTAGCAATAAACTACAAGGGCGTTCAAACATTGTTATGTGCATTAAAATTTATGCAAAATATTTTTAAATTCTCAAATATCATAAAACGTTTTATCACAAACAATAAAGTATGAACAATGAATGCCAAAGAAGTGGTGATTAACGCCTAGGTTAACACGCCATATTTCATTACTCTTCCAAATGTTTGAATGTAATTGTAAAATATTTCCATTAATACTGTAACCTGCTGTATACACACCAAAGCATTCGCAACTGCCATTCAAGTGAGACCATTCATGCAGGGAAAAAGTACTGTATTTAATTTCTCCTTGGTGTAATCATCAGCTTGTGTGAGGTGGTTAGCTTCCTCCCTCTCCCCTAATCAACGCACATGTGTGGCAGAAAAGAAGCTGGTGGTGTAGCCACATTGTACAGGTTATCCACGACAGTCTACTACACACAGCAAGCCAATCTTCTTTCTGTATGCAGCAAGTACCTATTTCTAGGGAAATTAGCTTTTAAGAGTACGTGCACGTTCAGTTCTAAAAGCACAGCACAGCATACAGTAGAAACTCTATGAATCGTTCTTCAAGGGACCAGAAGAAAAAAATTATGCATGCGGACCAACTATGCTGTGGACTTGCCTCTATTTTTTTTATCTAATCTCGAAATCTGAAGTTGTATTTTATGTGCTGAGCTGACTGTCAAGACAAAATATAAGAAAACTCTTTACAAATTATTATTTACTACGCTTAACGTAAATCACAGAAGATAAAAAAAAATGAAAACAGGAAACTAGGGACATTACTGTCATTATTTTTTTAAATATTTTTAATTTAAATGTCATGTATTTACGAGTGCAATCGTGGGTGAAATTACATTACCATTATATAACCACCTAAACATGCTGCACTAAAATTGAAATTATTTTGAAACCAGTCTGTTTATAATAAAACATTTTCAAACACGTTTTGTAAATTTTAGGTTAAGTTACCGTAAATTGTGCTAAAAACCAAGACAAACGAACAAATGTAAGGAGATCAATGTTTCTAACGTGAATACAACTATCAATAGTGTTCGAGACAATTGATAGTGCTAGCGGCAATTCTCTTGCCGCCATTTTGAATTTATTGTGCCATGAGCGCAAGCATTACATGCGATCACTGTCATTCTCCTATGGCTTTGCACGTGATCACCAACTTTGCTGTGATGTTTCTTCTCTGTTCTATTTACAAACAAGTTTAGATGTCCTTTCTTCCTTCGTTATCTGTGACACTGATATCTCGTGTTTATATTGCCTTTGAATGACGGAAAACATAAACAGCGGGAAAAATAAAATTTTGATGATGTGATATGCAGGAAAATTTAACATTGCACTAAATGGTAAACAAACGGGGCTTGAAGAAAAAAGTGCAAATCGCGGGAAAACGTAAATATCGGCCGGGCATTTTTACTTTGTGGGCAGCCATGATTGTCTTTTACCGTTCACTAGAACAGTTCGTTTTAAATTTTACATTGTATGTTGAAATTAAATTTAAAAACAATCAATACGCCTAAATTTTGGGCTGTGGGACAAGATGTTTAGAGCTATGGATGCGGGAAAAACTATACTTACGAAAACAATTGCTGTGGACTTCTTAAACATTGTTTTAATAAGAAAATTTTCGGGACTAACTAAAATCAACTATAGATACGGGAAAACGATGGAAACGAAAACTATGCAACAAGTTTCTCCTGTAATTAGAAGACTTGAACTGGTGGACACCTCTACACAAAGCTATGTTATGAAATAAACTATTAGTGTTAAATAAAATACCAATCTGACTTTCATGAGCAACTGTATTAAAATAAAATTATTCCTGTGACTATTTTCAAATGTACATTTAAAAAAAATGTAAATGCACTACACGACCAAACTATATTCGCCCAGTCATTTTCATGATTGTCTGACAAATATACTGTATTTAAAAGCATACTTTACACAAAATGTGGGTACAAATATGTTTAAAACTCGGCATTACCAGTATAAATAAAAAAATTATTGTAGATAGAACAGAAATAACAGAAAATGCTCAAGGTGACAGGATTACATGCCTTGAGAAATTGACTGTAAGTTTTGATAGTGTTAATTTTAAATAATAACGTAAGCACAAAACAGCATTGGGAACTATGTTGAACCTGTAGAAAATGTGATAATATGCATCAGTTCTGAAGTACTGTCTCCCTTTGTTTGCTTCAGAGGTGGTGGCTATAGAAGCAAAGAACAGATAAGGGTAACACTGACGAACGCAGCTAGTGTCTCACTCCAAGGTGCTGAATTGACATGCAGGGTTTCTGTCGTACTCCTGTACCTATGTACGGGGCAGCAACACTGCCATTTTGTTTGTTACAGTAAAATCTACAGAATGGTTAGTTATAGGACTCTCTGATTGTTTTGTATCAAGCTAGGTGCTATACATTTATAGGTATTACTGAATGTAAAAACCATTTTCGGTTATTTGGATGTAAGGTGTTTTACTGTAATCAGTATTACAGCCAAATTGTAGTTTTTGACAACCCTGAAAACTGTCATATAAACTACTGTTCACCATGGGTAATACATATTTTATACAGCTTATTACTGGCCAATATAACATCAACTGAAAGTTTTTACAGAAATCTTCTGTGGCCAAAGAAAACACAGCTGTTACCACGGAAACTACCTACTATATTCATGAATGCCAACACAACTCTCAAAAAACAATTCTTACACAAGATACTACAGTGGCTCACCTAAGTGCAATTTCATACTCCTTAATAGCATAGCTCTTGTTGCCAGCATCAGCAGCATTCTTGGCCACATTGTAATGCACCTTGGCGTTTAGAGGGCAGACTCCCAATGCGCTCATGAACAGTGAAGCCTCATTACACCATTCTGCACTGCGTAAGCTCGCACGCAGACCAAAAATCATCAGCAACAACATGTAGCACATTCCTACCACCTGCACACAGTATCGTAACAATTAAGACACCATGTAGCTAGAAGACCAAAACAGTGATAGTTCCACAACCACACACAATTGAAGTAAAAATTCATAAGCACACAATCTTACGGCAATTTTTGAAAAATGTATTTCAAAGTTTTCTCCATACATAGGTAATTACATCAAACCTATAACAAATACTTTATAAAATGAAAAAGGTTTCTTGAGAGTTATAAATTCAGTGATTTGTTCTAGCAAGTATACATACACAGAGTTTTAAATGTATGCTAAGCACAGTGTTCAATTTGCAATACAACTATGAAGCAGTACAATTCCTTCTATAACGTCATCTATTGTTTACAGTAACTGTTTGGATAATGTTTGGTTACCATGTTTTGTAGTAACAGAAGCCCTGATCTACAATAACTTCTTTTTGATACACAGTGACTTTTTTTTTTTTTAAATAAATGACACATAAGCTTCATGAAAAAATCAGGAAAAAAATAAAGAAATGTATACAAAAAAAGTTCCATTTTTTTTAATTTGCACCTTCTACATGTATGTACAAAGCAGATATTCATTCCACTATGCTAGCAAAATGCAGAAATATCTATTCAAGCTACTCTGATTAGATAATACATATTAACTCCTTTTTATTACTTTTTGCTATGTTGGTGGTCTCTAGTCTGTCTTTAAACAGTATTTAAAATCAGTAACAATAACAAGAAATTGACAGTTATACTTAAAAATAAGCTAGTTTAAATAATTTCCAACCTCATGAATGAAATTCTACACGAGGGCAGGGCACCCCCTTTAGTTTCATTATTCTGTTTGGACATGAGCACACATCTCTGCAACAAAATTGGTCAGTTATGAGAGCTGGTATGGAACATGGAAGAAAAATAGGATAGGTCCCATCATGAAACCTGGCAACTAATCCAGTGATGGTTGCCACATGGTTCAAAACAACCGTTCAGGTGTGAGCATATACATGTAGATAGTGTATATACGAAGTAGTGTTGTGAGTGACTGGATTTATTGATCAGAATAATTTGAATCTCCCGCGCTACTGGCGACAGTGGCGCCCTCAAGAACGAAGTTGGCAACCCTGACGTGCCTACGAGAGTAGCAGCCCTGGTTCCGGCAATTCGTTTTGTATCATCATGGCGGTAAGTTTGCTATTGGGCAATCTTGCTGCGTTTCGGTATTAATTGCGGCAAACCTCGTGCCATTCGTGCCCAAATATCTTTGTTCTTTATTACAGCGAAACATTTTTGGTCCTCCGGGCCGGATAACGTGTTCCAGTAATTTAAATATTTGTTTGTTTGGTGTTCGCGCACGTTTCACAACGTGGTAGTGAAGTTATGGCGCGTATTTGACCTGAAGACTGGCCACATTAAAAATCAGATTGTGGTGGTGTGTGTTAGGGTTTAGGCATTCCAATCGTCGTTCGAGGTTACGTTAGTCGTGGGAGGCGACTTTTCTGGGACACATCGTGTCGTTTCTTGTGTCTTGTTGGCTTATTGTACTTACATTGTTCTTAGTTTCTAATAGTTTCCATAGTTCTAAAGTTTTTTTTTGTGAAGTCATTGCTGCAGGGTGTCTCAGCGGTCAACATAACCTGGTTGTGATTAATGTAGTTGCATCTTTTGAGCACCCCTTGGTTTGCTGTCGTAATTCAGTTGCAGAGCTTAGTCATGGCTAATCCTCAAACAGCGTTAGCCCGCATTCGGTTGGAGGAAGCACGCCTTAAACGTGCATACGACCTATCGCAGGCTGTCATGCTTGACCTCACCAAACTGAATTTGTTTGTTGCTACCACACGCGATCAACCACAGATCCGTGATAAGTTCGAGGCTGATTATGTTACTGTAGAAGCTGCAGCAAACAAATTAAAGGACTTTGATGCTGAATTACATGCTGCTAGCCTTGCAGAGTTTGATGAGAAGCACTATGAAGTGATGACAGCTGTGGTTTCTCTTCATGACTCTAAGGTACAAGAGCAACTTTCGACGAGTTCTCAGGTGAGAAATTCCCGTGTTGCTCTTCCCAAGATTGTGCTGCCCAACTTTGATGGCAGCCCACCGGAATGGTCAAATTTTTTTCACTCTGTTTAGCACACTTGTTGGGAATACTCCAGATCTGTCTGCAGTAGAGAAATTGGCGTATCTTAAGACAACTCTTTCTGGAGAACCATTGGGCCTTATACAGTCGTTGCCCATATCTTAAGTTAACTATGATGTTGCGTGGAAGTTACTTCTTGGACGATATGAAAACTCATGCCTCATTACATCTGTTCATGTATTGGCTTTATTGCAAGCACCATTGGCCTCCGCAGACTCCCCAAAGACTCTTCGCCATTTGTTAACTGTAATTAATTTAAATGTTTCTGCCCTTAAGGCTCTGTGTGTTCCTGTGGACCAGCGGGACTTAATTCTACATGTGATCCTTTCTAAGCGTTTGGACTCTGATCTACAGATCCAATGGGAAATGATTTGTCAGATAAGCTTCCTACTTTAAGTGAGTTCATTTCCTGTTTGGATAAACACTGTCATGCGTAAGAGGCAGTAGCTTCGTCTCATAGCAAGGGTCCCTCTGCTCAATCATCTAAGACCAGCACTAGAGTGACTGTGCCTAGTTGGAGGCAAGGTAGAGGCCAGTCAGTGAGTAGTTTGGTAAGCTTCTCCCAACAGTGTCGGATGTGTAGTGAAGTTCATCCACTTTACAAGTGCACCCAATTCCTTTATTGCACTCCTAAGGACAGATTTACTGTTGTAAAAGAACATAAACTTTGTCTAAACTGCCTCTCACCTTCACACCAAGCCAAACAGTATTTGTCCTCAATGTGTCGTACTTGTGGTGGCCGTCACCATTCAATGTTACACTTTCAGCAATGGTTGTTAGACAGTAATGATCCACCTCCTACTTCAGATGTTAATACATAGGTTGAAAACTTTGAGAAACCTGCAATAGTTTGGTCCTATGTTACACCAGCGGGTCAAATGTTATCAAGCACCATTTTGCTCATCATCATTTGAATTGGATACATCCAGACCTCAGGCAGTGAACAGGCTTCTTCGCCTTGAGAGGCGCCTCGAAACAGACTCTGTATTGAAAGAGAGATACACTGAATTCATGACTGATTACTTGGCCATGGGGCACATGAAGAGAGTGGCGGAGGGTCAGATACATTTGTCAAGAGTCATTTTACATTCCTCACCATTATGTGGTGAAACCAGAGCTCCACAACAAAATTAAGAGTGGTGTTAGATGCGTCTGCCAAGTCGTCCTCAGGCGTATCATAGAATGATGTGTTAATGTCTGGACCGAAGCTTCAAAGAGAGGTTTATGATTTACTGTTGCATTTTTGTATTCATGAAGTTGTTTTTACTGCTGATGTCAAGCAAATGTACCACCAAATAAGTGTCCATTCTGCACACCAAGATTACATACGTATTGTCTGGCGTTCCAGAAAAACCGATCCGGTGCAGGACTATAGGTTGACGACCGTGACATATGGTGTTTCATCAGTACCCTTTCTAGCTCTTCGCACTCTCCAACAGCTGGCAGAAGACGAGAAGGACTTTTTTCCAGTTGCCTCAAAAGTGTTGCTTTCAGATGTATATGTCGATGATGTGGTAACAGGATCCCATTCGGTGGACGAGGCCTTGGCAATCCAGAAGGACCTTATTTCACTTTTAGCTTAAGGGGGTTTTAAGATATGAAAGTATATAAGCAACAAGCAAGAGCTTCTAAAATGGCTTCCCAGAGATGATGTTGAAATCCCACAACCATTTGCCCTAGATCGTGACAGCTGTACAGTGAAGGTATTGGGATTACACTGGAACCCTGTTTCCGACACTTACTCGTACAACATTAAGACCAGCCCCAGTGATACAACAAAGCATACCATTCTGTCCCACGTTGCACAAATTTTTGACCCTCTTGGATGGCTCACTCCATTACTGATGTTCGCTAAGCATCTAATTCAGGTTCTTTGGCTGAAGGGTGTATTGGGATGCTGAACAACTGCCAGCTGTAGTAGAGCGATGGACCCAGTTCACGAACCAACTTCTGCTGCTGTCCTCAGTTACTATTCCTAGGTTGGTTAAAGGTCCTGCTGGTTGCAGTTATGAGTTGCATGGGTTTGCAGACAGTTCGGAGATAGGTTATGCTGCAGCTATCTATCTTCGCATACTTAGTCCTGAGGGTACAGTCACCATACTTTGTTGATTGCCAAGTCCAAGGCGGCTCCGGTCAAGGTACAGTCAGTTTCTCGTCTAAAACTTTGTGGAGCCTTGCTTCTGGTTCATCTGCTTAAACATGTGATAGAGGCATATGAATCTGCTATTCACTTCACCTCTGTAGTGGCTTGGACTGACTCACTGGTGGTTCTTGCATGGATAAACTCCTCTCCTCACCAGTTGCACACCATTGTTGCAAATAGTCAGCAAGATCCATGATCTCACTCCACCATCATGGTGGAAGCACGTGTTTTCTGAGCACAATCCTGCTGATTGTGTGTGCCGCTGTCTTATGCTATCTCAGATCATCAGTCATCACTTGTGGTGAACTGGTCCTACATGGTTGAAGGAACCACCTGAGCAATGGCCAGCGAGTGGCGTTCATACTGACAGTTCTGATCCTGGCTACTCGTCTGATACTATCTTACTGGAAAGAAAGACAACAGTGCTGAGAACCTTCACATCATCAAGTGATCTGGATACGAAACTCTTATGATTTACCAACTTGACCAGGCTTTTACGAGTGACATCCTATATATTTAGCTTCATTCGTAACTGTCATGTGCCATCTGCAACTCGAGTTACAGAAGATAGTATAAGCTGAATTAGCTAGATTCAGCTATGCAATTTTGGCTTCTGCATGTTCAAGCTTCTTCACTGAAAGATGAACTGACTGCATTGTAAGGAAATAGTCACCTTCCCCACCAGAGTCGTAAGCTGGTGCCATTTATCTATATGTGTGGGTGATTAGGGTCTGTTCCAGCCTGAGACTAACATTGCTCTGGCCTCCAAGCACTGAGGGTGTCTCACTAGTCTTACTGTCCTACACCACCTATGCAGTAGAATATTGCAGGAGTTTTGGTGACACATGGAGGAAAATTAGGAAGGAGCATAGGGTGGATATTAAACCTAAAGTAAACACACCTCTACTTCCAGGGTGTTGCAGTGACAGCCACGTTCAGCCACCTGGTGTGGAGACTGTGCCACTCAAGAAAGGCAAGAGACTTGATCAGCATCCACCATGAACCAAGTAAAATGGGCTGCAACTCCCATTATAGCCCAATAACGTCCAAACAGGATATCTTAGGCTTTGCCCACAAGGGATCCTCACATGTCTCCTTCCCTCTGCTAGATACTACATTGGATGGCAGTGTTTTGGAGATATTGGACATATCTGTTGGAATAAAAGACACCAGTACAGATTTCCCATTTACTGCTGACGTTGCCCCAATCCCCCAGCCACCAGAACTGTGCGCCTGCAATGAGCTGGAACAAGCTCCTATTATCTCCAACACTACTCGGTGCCCTTACTCTTGCGCAACAATGTCCCCAGACATCCTTAGGAGTCGTTCCCGCTAGACTGTTCACACCTATAATGACTGAACAGATTACTCATAGCTACTAATCGCTACTATCCCCCAATAATGTCCCAAAAGCGGAAACATCCTGATCTAATCCTATTTGCTTGGAAACTGTTGTTTCAAGCAAGTGATAGCGAAATACTGTAGCTGCACTGCCACTTGTGTACTGGTGCTACGACCAGTACGTGACTTTCGACAAATGAACTGTCTGTGAGAATCTTGTGATGAGTACACTCGGTGCGAGACGGACTTTTGAATCTCGCGCTCCTCGTGGTTGGGTTCGGGCGCCTTCGTGCCCGGTCGGAGACTGTTGTGCCTCCCTCCCACCCTTCTACCTTCTCCTAACCTCCCTCTGCCCCCCTAGCTCGGCCGTGCGGTCAGCTTTCCAGCTCGCTGGTTTTACTCTTTGGAGCGTCTACATCGCCGGCCTCCAGACAACTAGCCTTCGCTTCGGTGAGTTTTAAGTTTATGTTTTATTTACTTTGCTTTCGCTCGTGCTGTGGATATCCCTAGTACGGTAAGTCACGTGTCTTTCACATTTGATTACACCGTTGTCAGACTGGATTGAAATGGCGTGGTTGTCAAAAGGCCGACGAGTGTATTCATGGGTCATTTGAATATTTAATTTCTTATTGTATTGAGTCGTTCACCTGTGTCTTTCTCTCTGTATACCAAATTTGTAATAATAATGATGTTTCCAGACTTTAATTGTGCGTGCTTTCGCTTTGGTAGTTAGTTTGTGCTCCCGTGCTCACGAACCTGTGTTCCTTTTGTACCTTGTAGCGGTACAATGTAACTGTGCCACTCTGCTTGGGTTAGAGTCCTGAGTTCAGGCGTGCATTCCCTACCAGTGGTTTCACTTAGTTTGTTTGCTATGGCACACGATGCAGATGTAGGCGACTTTATATTACATTACACGTATCTTGAATTTCATAATTATTTGCGTGATTCTGGCACATTCTTTGTCGAGTCTGAAGACGTGACAGCATTTCGCATTTGGGCCCTTACATATGTTAATTCTGTTCGCTCTATCTGTACAGTGGGTGTGTTGGATGGTCCGGTGATGGCGGCACAGAAGGTTCTAGTTACGAGACTTAATGGGGTCGAGGTGTTGTGCATCGTTCAGGTTGAGGCAGTGCTGCGTTTTTTAGTCGCGGTAGATACTATTTATTATAATTTTTCTGTCTCGGACAAGGCTTTGTTCCTGACGTGTTTGTCTTCGCGTGTGACGGGAAGTCCTGTGTTGACATTGGGAGATGTCATGCGTTCTGGTGGGACTTATGTCACTTTGAAGGCTCGTTTGTTGGAGATAGCTGCTCCTCCTGGAGTATGGTCACAGATGAAGAGGCGTTTTCTTGATAGGTTTCAACGTCCTGATGAGACGGCGGTAGATTTTGTGCAAGACGTGCGGCATTATGCCTGTGCGATGAACGTCATTCGGTCAGGGGACAAGTTTGTCAGAACCATTATAGATCACTTAAGTCCTGAAGCGCGTCGTCATCAATTTGGTAGGCCTCCTCCTTGCACGTTTGAGGATCTGCGTGTTTTGGTGCTCGAAATTGAGCTGGAATTGCAGCTAGAGCGAGAATACCACTTAGCTCTTCCGGCTGCGCAGCGATCAGTTTCTTTTAATCGTAGTTTTTCTATTCAGGCTGCGCCTGGGAACAATGGTGTGTGTCCCCGAGTCGCTGCAGTAGGTTCTATGGTAGGTTCTTCGGTTTCGGGGGAAGCTCCGAAACGCGGTTTTATACCTCGTTGTAGTAACTGTAGTGGGTCGGGCCACGTTGTGTCAGCGTGTCCTGCGCCGAGAGTTCGGCATGGTGAGCCCCTGTGTTTCAGTTGTGGTCGTCCTGGGCACTTCAGGCGAGTGTTCAAAAAACTAAGTTCTGCCCTTCGGGAGCGTGTGACGAAGGGCCGACAGCGTAAAAATATTTCTGTGCGCCCTGACTGTTTGGTGCAGGTGGAGTGTTATGGGGAACAGCAGGTTGCGTAGGTTGACACTGGGGCGTCTCATTCTTTTGTTCGTAGCAGCTTCCTGTCTGCTTTCATTGAGAGAATGCCGAGCTTGGTGGTTAATGTCGATGAGTCAGTCGGGTTGACGGCGTGCCTCGCTAACGGCGGCATTGTCCGGTGTAAGCGTTTTGTAAACTTGCACTTAAAGATTGTGCGTTTTTCCTGGATGTTTCTGTTTTGGGTGTTGGACAGTTTGGTGGCGGATGTCATCTTAGGTCTGGATTTCTTGGGGCATGTGAGTGCTGTCGTGGATGTGCGTGCGTATCAATTGCGTTTCGACTTTGCCCTGTCGATTCCGTGTCCTTTGATTTCATGTGTGAGAACGGCCGATGTCCAGCTTGGCCGTGTTGCAGTGGTAGACACAACCAAGGAACGTGCAGGCCTTGTTGTCAGAGTTAGATTAAGTGATTACGCCATGCATAGGACACTGTGACATCATGCCATACAAATTTGGAGTGACTGATGACATTCCTGTGAGAGTTCCGCATTACAGATATAGTCCTCTGAAGTTGGAGATTATGCGAGGTATTGTTGATAAGCTTTTGGACGACGACGTCATATGTTCGTCGACGTCTGATTACGCTTGCCCGGCTTTCCTCGTTGGAAAAGGCGAGGGTCGTGGCTTCCGCCTTGTCACCGACATGACGGCAGTGAATAAAAAGATCTATTTGGACCTGTTTCCCGCCCCAACGGTCGATTCCGCCCTTCAGCATTTGGGTGAGGCTTCTGTATTTTCTAATATCGATCTTAATGCCAGCTTCCACCAGTGTTTACTTCATCCTGACTGTAGGCAGTATATTGCGTTTTGTACCCCTTGGGCACAGTATGAGTTCAATAGGATTCCCATAGGGGCGTGCTTCGGCACCCAGACCTTATCCTATGTCCTTAATCACGTGTTATCCGACGTGAAATTTAAGTTTGTCTATAATTACATAGACGACATCATTGTTCACAGCAATTCTTTTGAGGAACACCTAGAGCATTTGCGTGAAATTCTGGGGTGCCTGAGGCATGCAGGTCTCACTGTCAACCCGTCAAAGGTCACTTGGGCTTCAATGTTGGTGAAATTTCTCGGTTATGTGGTGTCTAACAGTCTTTTGGTCATGGACCCTAGTCGGGTTAGTCCGAATGTTAATTTTCCGCGGCCTAAGTCCGTGAAAGGGGTGTCTAGATTTATTGGTGTGATGGGTTATTACGCCCGATTTGTTCCACATTTTGCCGAATTAGCGGTGCCTTTCAACTAGCTGAAACGCAAGAACGTTAAGTTAGTTTGGGGAGAGGCTCAGGAGAAGAGCTTTAAGGCCTTGAAGGCTAGTTTGGTTTCTGTGGCCGCTTTGCATTGGCAGATTCTGACCTTCGCTTTGTTTTGCAAGTCGACGCTTCTAGCGTTGCGCTGGGAGCCTCCTTAGGGCAGTGGCGCGACGACGGGGTGGTACCAGTAGCCTTTGCCAGCCACACGCTGTCCGAGGGAGAGTAAAAACTCAGTGCCTTCGAGAAGGAGGCTCTTGCGTGTGTGTGGGGCACCAGCAAATTCGATTCCTTTTTGAGTGCCGTTGAGTTCGATCTTTGGACGGACAATCAGGACGTGTCATGTGTCATGGCTGTTAGCCATTCCAGCAATTTCAATAAGTTGGGTCATTGGGCTTATCGGCTGTTGCGGTATCGGTTTGTCGTAAAGCATGTCTCTGGAGAGAGTAACGTGGTAGCGGACGCGCTGTCGCGTATGTACTCCCCAGATGATTATGTTTGTGATCCCGATGAACTAACAAACAGGATTGTGTTCCTCATTCACCACGCAGAGTGTTTTTTACTCCCGATTGCAGCAGGCACAGGATGAGGATCATGAGTGTAGGGATATTGTGTCGAAGGCAGCACAGGGAGATGCTCTTCCCTTTCGTGTGTTGGACGGATTCGTGCATTATGTTGAGCGTAGAGGGTGTTTGCGACGTCTTGACGTGCCGTCTATTTTCCGTAATGAGCTTTTGACCTATTATCACGCGTCGCCCTTTGGCGGTCAACTTGGTCGTGCTGGGACCCTTCGCAAGTTGAGTCATCATTTCTATTGGCAGGGCCTGTACAAGGACGTGCGCAGGTTCGTGCGCAAGTGTGACCTATGTTCCCGAGCTAAAGCAGCCAAGAACTATCGGGTCGGGCTTTATTCTGTGGATCAGATAGAGAATAACTGGGAAACCTTGCACTGTGACGTGTTTGGCCCCTTAGTGCGTTCGTCCAGAAGTAATCTGTATATTTTGATAGTCCTGGACGTGTTTACTAAGTTCGTCGTGCTGATGGCACTTAGGAATGTGAAAAGTTTGACAATTGTGCGCTCTTTGACGGAGCGATTGTGTGTTTCTTTTGGGTCCCTCGAAGAACCTGGTTACGGATAATGCTCCGTACTTCACCTCGGTGGGTTTCAAAGACATGTGCTTTAGGTGGTCCATCCGCCACTATGCATCCAGTCACTATTTTTCTTGTGGAAATCAGGTTGAAAGGTTCAACCGTAACCTGAAATCCACCTTGTCAGCTCTGTATCACGCCAATCAGAGAGATTGGGATGAAGGTTTGGAGTTAATTAACCTTGGATTCAATTCGACCCCTCATGGGTCTTCCATGTTTTCGCCCGCGCGTATTCTTTTGGGGCGTGATGTGTTACATCCCCTATTGAATGTTTGGGGTGTGCCTTCTTCCACCCTCCCTCTTTCTGATGTGAAACGTGAGTTGTTGTGTGCACGTGCCTTGGGACACTTGTATGAGGCTCGAAGTCACCTTCAGGCTCGTGTTAATGCCCAGCGAGTCCCTTCCGACTTTGAGGCGGGCCAGCTTGTGTTCTGTAAGTCTTTTTCTCTGCCTTTGAAGGCCCATGACCTCGGTATTAAATTAAATGAATTTGACGTGACTGATTACGAAGGCCTTACTTTGACTTGGGTATTAGTGCGCGCACTTAAGTGATATCATAATGTTAAGCCGGCTTATATTTAATATTGTATTTTCCATTATTATTATTATTATTATTATTTATCTTCCATTATTAATGTACTCGAGGGGTTCATAATCTTCTGTATCATGATTTTTTATTGTTTTAAGTATGCATTTTCAATTACGTTGTGTGTTGAGGTATATTTTAAATTGGTGTGTTTATAATATTCATATCTTATTGTTTTGGCCGTTTGTATGAGGCTTAAATTTCAATGATATTATATAATTTAATATAAACAAGTCTGGATTTTTTATATTACAAATTTAAAGTCTTTAGTGTTCTCAGCTTACTGTTGTGAATTTGGTACAATGATTTGGATGTTGTTTTTAATCTGCTCCTTGATTTTCAGGAAGTAATTTTGTGGACGAAGTAATTTAATGTTGTTTATTTAATTTCATGGTCGTCGCGTTCTGGAGGGTTGTCCCACGGCCTTTAGCGCACAATTTTTGTCCATCGCCCTTTCCTGGTGGAGGACTCTCCGGACCAGGTGGCACAGTCTACGCCTTGGTCCTGATTGATGATTTATGAATGAAGACCAGGACCCCACAGAAGGAGGCACTGAGTGCTTGCACGTTTTCTGTGGGTGTTACCCTCAGATGTTGACTGGTGATTTCGTCCACCCTCTCTCCTCCATGTATGGAGGTTGGTTTAGGGGAGGGGGTTGTACTGGTGCTGCGACCAGTACGTGACTTTCAGCGAATGAACTGTCTGTGAGAAGGTTGTGGCGAGTACACTCAGTGCGAGGCGGACTTTTGAATCTCGCGTGCCTTGTGATTGGGGTTCGGGTGCCTTCGTGTCCGGTTGGAGACTGTCGTGTCTGCCTCGCATCCTTCTACCTTCTCCTAACCTCCCTCTGCCCCCCCCCTCCTAGCTCGGCCATGCGGTCAGCTTCCCAGCTCGCTGGTTTTACTCTTCGTCCAGCCTTTGGAGAGTCTACATCGCCGGCCTCCAGACAACTAGCCTTCGCTTCGGTGAGTTTTAAGTTTACGTTTTATTTTCTTTGCGTTCGCTCGTGCTGTGGATATCACTAGTATGGTAAGTCACGTGTCTTTCACAATTGATTACACCGTTGTCAGACTGGATTGAAATGGCGTGGTTGTCAAATGGCCGACAAGTGTATTCATGGGTCATTTGAATATTTGAATTCTTATTGTATTGAGTCGCTCACCTGTGTCTTTCTGTATATCAAATTTGTAATAATAATGATGTTTCCAGACTTTAATTGTGCGTGCTTTCGCTTTGGTAGTTAGTTAGTGCTCCCATGCTCACGAACCTGTGTTCCTTCTGCACCTTGTAGCGGTACAATTGTATGTTCATTCAGGATTGTGGAGGAGGATATGCTAGGGGTGGGCGACTGGAAACATGCATGCTGTCGCCATCCTGCTACTCCTTCACAGCATACATGCCTAGCAGAGGGGAGGAAGAATTTCTGATGTATGGTGCAAGTGTATTTACCACGGCCACTCTGCCTTACACTGACCGGCACCCTTTGAATTATCAGCGTGTTTTACTACAACACTCCAAGGTCTTTCTTGTGTAAATATTTGTTTATTATGTCACAAAACCTTGATTAACGAATAGATGTACAGTAAAAAAAATGTTATTCTTTGAACATAACTCTTTTACTCCTACTTCGATAAAATGAGTAGTCCACAGTCCTCTCAAGCCTCATCCTCTCAAGTTTCCTGAACTATCCTCTCAAGTCTCCTACTACTAACGTTTGAGCAAATATTTCTTCACTTCTCCGTGTTTCAGCATCTTTTAGCACCCAAGTCTGTAAACACATATCAAGTACCACAACCAGCAAACATTCTTGACTACTTGGGAAAACTTACAAATTGCTGTTCCGTTACATACAAAAACATGGAAAATAGTAAAGATGAAGGATTGATAAAACGGCTTTTGTTACTACTGCAAGCACAAAATTAGAACTAAGCCGCTCACATTTAATGTAAATATCCTAGTAGTAGTGACATGTACTCGCACGTAGCCCATACTCGATTTCTTATCATACAATAATTTCAATTTTTTTTGTTTCCTTTAAATAATATTTTTTTTTTTTTTTGTTGTTTTCAACAATTTAATCATGCTAACTTAATCAGGTGTAAGAATGTATACGGCGAGATCCAACATTTTAATTGGGGATGCTGGAAGAGAAATTAACATTAAAACTTTATTCAAAATTTAATTTTAACTGTTAAAGCAAGATGAAAGTAGTAAATTTTACGGGTAATTTTTAACTGATTTATTTTGTGTTTGGACTCATTTTAAAGGGAATTTAATTTTGGGCAATATTTCTAAGTAACTTTTTCTTATATTTTGCCTCTTTTGGATTTTGAAAATTTCAAGTAGACTCTGATCTCGCCTCCCTCTGGGATGGGATTTATCTGGCAGGCAAGTCAGAGTTCAGATGCTTGGAGGCATGTGCAGAGATATGCCAGATGCAACTTAGTCAGCAGCCCATTAGGTCTTCATCGTGGGTGGTAGTGCTGATAGTGCCCCCCCCCCCCCCAGCAACAGATTGATGACACAGCATATCCCCAATTAATAAAAAATTAAACATTTTTATGCTGTTAGTGTGGAATAAAACACTTAGCAAATTTGTCAGTAACTGTGTTACATACTTTCCTTCCATAATAAATGTCAATTAACCAGTTTTCAAACAACTTGGGTTCCGTTGTATCATTCCGCCGCTCGGTCGAGCAAGTCCGTGTCCGTCCAGGAAAGTTAGTCGTTGCACGTTAGAGCTTGTAGACGGTCGCCGGGAGATGGCCGACTAAGTTACCAGTCGAGGTGTCATGACGGGACAGACAGGAGGTGTAAGAGAGCGCTGGCGTGGGGGTGTGAAACCTCAGGGGCGAAATTGCTCTAGCTAAAGCGTCATATAATTTCATCTTTTTTTTTTTTTTGTAGCACTAGGTGTAACAAGTTGTGTTGCACAATATGTAACCGTGTAGTCATCATTATGAGTGGTGCAAGTATCGACTCGTGAGTACTAAAGTTTGTAAATCGCGGTTCCAAGCTACGACATCCTCTTGTGCTGAAATTCTTGAGCAGACACTCAGTAATAACTATACTATGCAGAATTCCAAATGGCTGCCGATTACTTAGGGCTTACTAAAGAGTATTTGGTTTAGCGGAATATCTCTTGTCACGTCAGCTGTTATATTTGGCTGTGTTTTGTTATTTTGTTTGTTTGCCGTGGGCAACAAGTGTCATGAAACAGATGTGATTTAGCTACAAATAAATAACCGTAAGGAGGATATTCCTGTCTTTGTTTTTGTTGGCAGTTATGCCACTATATTTAACCTAAAAGATAAAAACCTAAGGGACAAAGCTTCTATCCAAGAATGCGTAAAACAATAAGTTGCTGAGTAGTTATTAATGTTTCACTCCTCACTGGTGCAACAGTGGCCACTAATAGAAAGTACATGCAGAACCACTTGTCGGCCTAACAACTCGTCTCGACTGCTGCGTCTAATAGAAAATAGCTGGCCTCAACCGGAACTGTGTGTGTCCACTTCACACAGTTCTCGCCCAACCAACTTATCAACAACGCAGAGTAGCCAGACAAAACGTGTTGCATAGTATTTGACTTCCCAGAAAATTAATATTGTTACATCAGCTTACACAGAACATCTTTCTGGCAGGTAAATATTTCCCTAATGAAATTACACCTTTACTCACCAGTGCCACCACTTAATTCTTGGTGACCACCATGATGAACCAATAATGGGAATGCAATGCTGGGTGACAAACATTCACATAGACTGATATATCAGGATGCCTGGACCCAGGAATCAAACCTGGGTCCTCCCGAAAGTGAGTCCAACCAACATGTTACTGTTGCGCTACCTCCCTTGATAGAAACAGTCTTGCTTCTTGCTCCAGCAATACTCTTCCCAGTATTTTTTAATGAGTTATAGTACCCAACAAATTCTGCAACATGGAAAATATTTTTATACTACTCAATAGTTTAACAACAGAAAGGTTTAAATTTTAAGAACAGTCAAGTAAGTTTGTAAAACAGCAGTTCACATTCACTTAGCTTGACACAACCAGACACGCCTCCCTGTAAGCACCAAAGAATTGTCTCCCTTTCCAGCTTGGCTGGTACATCCATATTCTCATGTCTGAGATAAGATCCTTTCCCATCAGCAGATGCTTCAGGATTCTTGATTGACACTAGAGCCTACCTGTATGGCCAGTACAGGTTTAGCCCTGTTTAGACACCATATACCATTTGTGCAGTAGTCAAAGGGTAAAGGAAGAGGGTATTTTCTGAGATAATGAACTGCTGGTGTTCTTTACCCTGAGAGGCTAGGCTGGTGCATGCATGACGAGGCAGACTTACATATCTCGCCCGAGGCAGTGCAGCGAGGATCCTGGAACAGCCCAGCACCACCAGCATACAAAAGCCAGCAGACGGCAAGTACAGTACTCTCTCTGCAATCACGAAGCCCACACGAAAGAATAGGTTCGTCGCTGGCAGGAACGGCACCACCACTAGTGCTGCAGCCATTGTGAGGCTTCTGCCGGCAGAACACACAGTGGCTGGTACAGTGCTATGCTGCCAGTGTTATATAATCTGGTTCTTTGCTTAGAAGAGAACACAATGATCTGAAGTGCATTTTGTTTAACTTTGGTGTTCCATATTATCAACTGTACAGAGAAAAATTTCTGTGTCTAAAAACATAAAGAAATTGTGAGATGTTCCTTCTGGCATTTTGGATACATACAACAGTTTAGATTCTAAAGTTTCACACACACAATTCAGCTGCCATTATCTCAAAAAATAAATGTTTATTGGTTGAATAAACTTTGTTCTGTAACCACAAAGTCAATATTCCATGACATAGTCAGCAGTAAGGCAAAACTTCCCATGTCTGATTGCAACAGAAGCTCCAACTTATGAGAAGTTTTAGAGTTGAGAAGTCATAAATTAGCAACATGGTCGATGAAACCACGGAAAGGCTTTTCTCAGAGTAATCTTGTTTTTATAACTATTTTAATCTCACTGTCTGTTCACCTACATCTTACATTATCCTTTTTGTCTGGATACCTGTAATGATATATCCATTCTTCAAGTGGGACTGTGGTATCATATGTAGTTATATAGTACCCGTCTCGTTTTATTTTATTCAAGATAACATTGCCTCAAGCGATCCTTAAGCATGTCTAAATGTTTACTGTCTACTTAGGTAAGAAGTACAAAACATAAGAGAACACATTTTTGGTTCTTCCCTATACTGCTCAATACGTTTTACTGTATCCTGTAACTAAGATGAGCACCAAAAAAAAAAATGTACATACTTTAAGGTACATTTTCTACATGAATGCAAAAAACCACGATAAAGCACTCTTAAACACATGGACACTGCAAACAAAAAAAAATGTTGTGGAGACATTGCTTGAATGATTTTAAGAAAATTTTGGATGCAACCATTCTGTCCACATGAAGACTCCATAGTCTAGAATGACAATGCATAGTGTAACCACGAAAGGACTTTGTTTAAACGGCATGAGGTACATAAAATTAAATGCACCATACCAAATGAGTTTCTAGCTCCATCTTAATCCCATATAATACAGCACCTGAGATATACTGCACAAGCTCTTAAAATAATGCATTCTACACTGACCTTAATTCACTTGCATTAGGGCTTTATCGAGTCAAATACCTATGAATGGGTATGCATCATCACCTAACGAAATCTTGGTCACAAGATATTAAAGGAAGACCAAAGCAGTATTAATTTGGTATTATAGTCTAAATCTACCAACACAACAGTTTCACACAACAGGCAGAATTTAAAATTGTTTTAATCTTTAACTTGCCCAATGAAACCACTGTTACTTTTACACAACCTGGATAATATAGCTGACCCCATAATTAACAAATAACGTATATGAAAAGTACAACAAATTTAGAAGTACCTTTTCACAAAGAAATAACACCTACAAACTGCTGGAGAAAATTATAATTTCAACCAAATTGTAGAAGTATTCAAGAAAATGAGGCTAAAAATTCATATGTTAGCCCATGACAAAATACAATTACTATATGAGCAGTAATATACTTGTTGATTAGCATTTGTCTTGTAACACTAAATGGGGATACAGAGGGGATAGCATTTATCAAAGTAGTGGTCACATGGGGAAAGGTGTACACGTACCGCTGGTAGTCCCCTGAAGGCAGGCTAACAATCCTCCAGAGAAGAGTGCCGAGAGACAGCCACAGGGCCCCAACACCAAGAAGGCGGACATCCCACGTCGACAGCAAAGGCACACAGCCCATGGACCAGTCGAAGCACAACCACTCGGGACACACCAGCAGCCACACATTCAGTGCATACACATAGTTGTAGGTAAGCACCTGGGAAACACTTGGCCACTGAAGTAGTCTAACAGTCATAGAGTTCAACTATGCATCTACTACACAGCACTCATGGTAACCTCATGCAAACCCACTGCCTCACTGCTCCAACAAAACACTTTCACTCACAATGTCTTCCAGTTGACTGTAATTGTACGGTATCACTACAAGAGTTCAATGTCAGTAGCATCGCAAGGGTGTGTTTCAAAGAAAGCATCCAAATATTTGAACTATTATTTGGTTTTATGGTTAGAATCAAAATAAGCACAAATTCACAAAATTACAAATTCCCAAAGTTTATAACGCAGAAACTGCTATCAGCATTTCTGAGGCTTAACGTATGTGAAGTTGTCATTTGCTGATGGAACTCTCACAGCCTTATACAACTCTCATTAATAAATAATTTACTATATGCCCCTGCTAGTCTAGGTTGAGTTAGCAGTCTCTCATAAATAAAAAATAATATACATCATCTGTTTTAGGACAGATTGTGATGAGCATAACAGAGTGGGGTACGCAGTCTATGCTTAAGAAGTCGATGACGGAGTAGAATTTACTTTAGGGGGAGTTGGTGATGGTGAGGGGGGAGGTTAGAATGTTTAGGAGGGGATTGGTATGTGATTGAAGAAGTTACAGTGTGCCACTCGGCGGTTGCCCAATTGCAAGTGAAATTATTATTGTTGTTGCTAATCATTTTAAAATGGAGCAATGAAGTTTCTCTTACGATATTGCTCTAAGCACAATTTACAATTGGCAAATCACTGACAAATATAACAGATTACTTTGGCTATCTGCAACTGCTAGTTACAATCAGGTTACTGACCACAAACTAAAGTGTATCACAAATTTTGAAGACTCCCAACCTTGACTGAAAATACTATCAAGATGATAATTCAAAATATGAAATTCTTGCAAACACACATTTAATTCCCCAGAAATCTGGTTAAGACCACACAAGAAGACAAGTTCCAATGCTCTCAATACCAGATAGTAATAAGCTTCCTGCCATGCTCAGCACTAGCAAAGCAGCACTCACCATTTGCACGAACCCACACGTCCATGCCTTCAGTAATATCTGGGTTTAATTCCGACACTGGCCATCTGATTTAGATTTCCCATGGTTCCCCAACATTGCTCCAGGTGAACGCAGCAATGGTTCCTTAACAAAGACCATGGTCGATTCCCCTCCAAGTTCTTGTCCTTCTGTAAATTTGTATTTAACCATCTCTAACGACTCATTGTTGACAGTACGTAAGGCCCACTCACTCAACCTACATTTTCATAGTGAGGACTTGTTTTACAGTAAAGTCAAACAGTTTGCAATATTAAATTAATATTTTACTACAATTTTTCTTACAAATTATAAATAACTGTATTTTTACTCTTAATATCTACCTGTGCTACATGAGCATCACTTAGTAAACTACAGTAATCTGTTTTCAATTGTAGGGGGTAAGACAAATTGACAGTACAAGAGCTACAAGTTTTTTTCTTTTGCACCAATTACACATGCTCCTGGCCAATAGTGGCCTAAACTTTCAGAAGACACACAAAATATGGTTCTCTTTCATAGTTTCTGTCTACCTGGGGGACCTTGTGACCCTTTATGCTGGCAGTAACTAGTTCCATCTGCTTACTCTAGACAGTATAACTGTGCCATAACAGATATGTATGTACCTATAACTTGACCCTGACCAGCTTGATGACCATTTCAGTGAAGCTAATACCTAAGCAAAGAGGTTGGTGCTGAGAGAATGGTTCCCTTCTGATGTTGGCTTGATTTCATAGGTTTTATATGTGACAGAATGTTGAGGGAAGAATGTATGTAGTTTGAAGACACATGCATAGCTGTTCACATGCATTCATGTATGCAACATGCATGCTAACACACACAACCAAATTTACATAATTTTTGTGTGTGTTAATAGAAGAGAAATTTTCAATTTAAGAAGTTTCCTGTTTAAAGAATTTGTAACGAGACTATTTCATAAATACAGTAAAATGTAGTGAAAAGCTAACATTTTAAGTTATTATTTAATTGTATTATTCTATAAAGGCAATAAGTAGTTAGTTACAATGAAGTGGCATCAACATTAATATTTATTACATTACAGTTATCGGTATGTACAGGTACAACATATCAAACATCAAGGGGTATGGTGACACACCATCTATAGCATTATAAAAAACATATAATCAAAACTATTGCTACCATAAATCTTATAGTAAATATGTCTCGTTTGGTATCAATGTAACCTGCCAAGTGCCACTTAATCAAATATGGTAATGTGATTAGCATAAATTCACGTATGTTAATTATAGTTTTTTTCAGTAAGTGCCCGGCAGACTGGTGACCTAGGAGGCCAGCTGCAAAGCCACATTTGGGTTTTAGAGCCAAAAGAATGGCCCGTGCCTCTCCCTCCTCCTGCTTCTTTCCCTCTCTCTTTCTCTTTCTTACTGCTCTTTCTTCCCCTTCCTTCACCCAGCCCCCTGGTAACAAGATATTTAATGTAGTACACATATTAATTAAGAGAGGCCAAAGGCATTCAACACTCAGAACGCAATTTATGTAATTTAGTGATGTGAAAATGTACAACTTTATTTTATGCAATAAATACGTAAGCCATTAATAGCGGACTCGCGCATTCGCAGTTTGCAGAGTGCCTCTCTCTGGCTGAGGGAAACATTATCACCTCCATGTGCTCAGGGGTAGGGAAGAGACGCAAGGCTCACAGAGGAGTACGCAGGATACTGGGGGAGACGTGAATATGACTTGAAACAAGTATATGTATTTAACTCCGGTGAGAAAGTGATAATTTCTTCGTCGTCAAACTGCAGGCGGTGGATAGTGTACCTAGGGGTCACCAGCCGAGTGGATTTCCGGGCAGTCGCGGCCGTTTTCCCAGTAAATCAACTCCGTCAATTATCTAACTAAGCCGCTGGAGAAAATACTTAATTGACTTCTGGGATCTAGTTCCTGCCAATAGTGGACCATTTTCTGAGGCTATGAACTCTGTGCCAGTGTTTCGCTGTGTGCGTACTTTGTCAGAACTTTTACTCCGGCGTAATTTCGAACTTTCCCGCCACCACCATGTACTCAGGCTATTCTCTGGCAGCTTTGATGATGCTGTGATCCTTTCTTGACTCTGCCGCCTTCCTCTCTCCTTCCTCTTCTCCCATTGGTAAGCCCAGCTAGCTCACTCTTGGATGTGGGGCAGTATCAGCTAGTTGTTCCTCCGATGCGCATCGTCACTTGGCCCTTTCAACGCTCCGACGGTCGTTGCCAGTGGCGACTGGTCAATGTTTTGAGCTCCGAGTGAGCTCAGTGCTCTGAATATGTTCTTCACCCCCTCCTCTTCTAAATTGCTATACTTTCTTTCCCTAATGATAATCATTATTTTAACTCAAAGGTATAGAACTTTTGCTTTACATGTATTGAGAAATTGCACTGCGTTTCATGGAAACCAATAATATTATAGTATGCGTCTCAGCAATGTAGCTAATAAAGTGTGTTATAAATAACTTTCAACTTAAAGAACTAAGTTTAGTTTTGTATTAATTGTAATTTATAACTACTTTTGCCTTCATTGAAAAAATAATATTTAACAATACTCTCAAAGTACGTCTGATCAGCAGACATTATAAGACGTCAAACGTGTTCATCAGTCATAATACACACATTGTTGTACAGCTGTTGCATGGCAAGGTTTACAACTTCACATACGTAAGCAACTTACCCAACAATACAAAACTGCAGTGTCTACGCTTCTGGGTTGTAGCCGCGTCAATGTCACATTTCTTCCCGATGTTTCGGACAGCATTGCAGCTCCCATCTTCACAGGTGAAGTTTCTAGTCGCAGTAACTATTTCCTTCTAAGCCTCTGCGAAGTCCTTTTTCCTTTATATACTGTAGGCTGTACTTACATGTTCTCTGGTTGGCTAAGGCTGTCGGCCAATTCGCGACCTCCTTGGCTGTGATTGACCGAGGTGTTTGGCCAATCCCTGTCGACTTCGCTCTTGATTGGCTGGGATGATTGGTTAATCGTGGAGGGGCTTGTTGTAGTCATTTGATCCAGCTGAGTTTTTTGATTATGGAAAAGTGGTGCCCAACTATTGCTTAATTTGTATCCATCTTCCCTGTTGATGTTGGATGGGTAGGTATCTCTTCTTTTAATTACAGATGTTCACAATGGTGTTATATTTGTCAAATTCAACACTGTGTTTGGTTTCGACTGAGTGTTCTGCTATGGCCGACCGAGGATTTTCTTATTTGTAATCTCTGATGTGTTCTTTAACCCTGGTGATGACTCTCCTTCTAGTTTGTCCAATGTATACCTTCCCACAAGATCAGGAAATTCTGTATACACCTGCGAGTTGTTCTGCTGGAGCCAGGGTGTTTCCAATCTTGTTGATCAGTTTCTGTATAGTGTGGATGTTGTTCTTTCGGAAAAGGCAAGAGAGCTGGTCAGATATTCCCTTGACATACGGGATGACAGATACATGAGGAAGTTTTTCGGTCATTTTCTTCCCTTGAGATGGTTTCATGGCTTTGTTTATTTCTGTTTTGGAGCAGCCATTTGCTTGAAGGGCATTTGAAATGTGCATCATCTCTTCCTTAATGTTGGCCTCCTCGCTGATGTTCTTGGCTTTGTTCACTAATGTACAAATGAATGTCCTTTTCTGTGATGGTGGATGGTGTGAGCTGGCATGTAGATACCTGTCGGTGTGAGTGGGCTTTCGATAGAACTCGTGGCCCAGGTGGTTGGTTTCATTCCTTGTGACTAGGACATCCAGGAATGGCAGTTTTCCATCCTTTTCTTGTCATTGCCAGGGTTGGCAACAAAAATTTTGGGGTTCAGTACACCTAGAAATTTGTGGCCCCTTTCTCTGCTGTTTACTATTGCATGTGTAAGTGAATGTTTAAGTGCCACTCTTTAGTTCGGGGTCTAATAAAGATGTACCCTTTGAGCCTCCATTGTCGCCAGTGCTGGTTATTGAACATAAAATTCACTAGTAAATTAGATGCATTCAACAATAGCTAAAACACCAACAAAATTCAGAACCAAGAAAATAACTTAAATTCATTTCTTAATTCTGTACAAAAATTCAAGAAACGAAAACACATACAGCAGAACCCAGTCATAAAATTACTCAAAGTACTCAAAAATTTTATACTTTACTAGCAGTCCCCCGCGGCTTTGCTCGCGAGTATTATTCGTAACTGATAATATTTACTTTAATTGAAAAACCTCTTTGTACACAAGATTGGTACTTCAGTCATCAAGTGTTAGAATGTCCAAGCAGCTAGTTGAACTAATTCTGCAGAAGGATAAGTAGCTATAGCTGTCCATGCGAAAGCAGTCTTAAGTTTGTCCCTGCCACTAACAGCGACTTCGCCTGGGCCTTATTTATAAAACTGCCAATTTGACGTTGTGGGGTAGTTACAGACATCTAAGGTAAGAGGTTAATCGAATGAGAAACATCTGTTTACCCTGTGCACAACCATTGGTGACGGTGCCCTCAATTATATATTGTCAAAATATTCACTTTAACTTTGTTGACATTACAAAGTTTCAGAGAGTTAAGGTTTCGCGGAAACGTATTTGGTGCCCCAAATCTGAGATTAGTGAGATGATATATCGTCGGTTTACTGCCAAAAGTGACAATGTCAAAATGAGATAAAATTATTATAAAAATGCTAGGAATATGTATATGTTGTTCACGAACAATTGCCCAAGTTTAAAGTCTATTCGTCGTTTCGTACTGTTGTGTCACAGTATAGTAACATACCACATTTTTGTTAATATCTACAATTTATTACTGTTTTTAAACGAAATAGCATTTATGACTTAATCACTTTTGGCAGTATACCGACGATATGTCAA